>SRPS01000026.1:0-175248 GCA_018360175.1 Claviceps arundinis
TGTTTTTTTTTTTTTTTTTTTTTTCCTCTTTTTGGGGGACTCGCAGTAATATCATGACCCATATGATGCATAAAAGGGCAGTCATACAAAGAAAGAATGAAAATAGCCCCTTGAACAATGAGTAAGAGAAAAGAGAGTAAAGTGTTGGAGCATCAAAGATCAGGGGGTCTCAGCCTTCTCAGGTCATCCATCCGGAACCTCGAAAAGGGCCCCCCTGCCTTGATGCCATATGCGCGGAAGTGAGTGTCAAAAACCGAACAATGTTTAGCCTGTTTATGCTTACTCATCATCTGTTATTCGTGATTCTTTGTTGTCGTCGTCTGTTCTCCGTGATTCATGGACCTTCTTCATCCACGATCCATCATCGTGTAGCCATCTTGCTGTACTCGTCGGGGAGATATCTGCCCATTTTGGACTTCTTGGCCGCCTTTCTGATCTTCTTCCACCATCTCTGCAGGCGCTCTGCATACTCAGGGTGCTTGGGCGGAGTGTAATGTGAAAAGCGTCTGAGGAGATTCTGCGTGTCAGGAAGGGTGTGTTAGCAAGAGTCGTAGACAAGGGATGGATGACTTTCTCAGAGAGCAAGGAAGACGGCGATAATTATTTTGGTTGATACAAAGGAAACAGGAGGTACGAGTGTTGACCTGTAGAGAGGGAGAATGAAAGACAATGAGGCAGGGGACGGAGAATAGGGAACCGTCAAGAAAGAGTAAGAGAAACAAAGCATGGCGACAAACCTCCTTTATAGCCAAGGTGATGAAACCCAGCACAAACGCCACCCACGCCAACGTGCCCTTCGTATTCAGAAACTGATTCCCACCCCGAAACTCAACTGTCCCCGTACACCTTCCCGTCTTGGGATGCGGAAAAATGTTCTGGAAATTCCACAACACATAGCGGTTCCCCTGCATGTACATGTACAAATCCGTCTCTGAGGACAAGCCGCGTATCTCCGCCGCAACCTGCTTCAAGCTCCCGGTAGATTTACCCCAGAGAAGCGTCTCACGGAGACCCGAATCGACGCTCTGGCTGTTAAGCTTGCAGAACTGGTTGTCGCGGCGGGAGGGAGCCAACATGGAGGCAACAAAGTCCTCGTACACGACGGCAGCAAAGGCAATCTTCTTGAGCGAGCTGAGCTTGAACTTGTTCCGGAAGGATACGGGCGTGACGTGGACGTGGCCGCCGCAGGAAGGATCTCGCTGGGGATTAAAGTGCACGCGCATGGCTTCCCAGAAGTCGCTGAGGATGCGGGACACGTGGAGGCTTGTGTCCAGGCGAGGGGAGACGACCTCCATGCAGACTGAAGCGGGAATCGTGTATTAGCATCCAAATAATTTTACGGAATGTGTCATCTACGAGTGTGCGTGTCGCCGCTATACGGAGAATTGAATTATAGGAAGAACATCCCGCGAGGAGGAGTCTCGAGGATAGAGGAGGGAAGCGGAACATATTAACGCACCGTACGGACGGGGCCTTTTGAGGGAACCGTCACGAGTGACAAACCACTTGCCGCCATAGTACTCGGGATGTTTGCTATACCGCGAGCAGTCGTCGTGGACGGCATCGATTCCCCTATTCCGCAGCTTCTGCGCCAGCTGTCTGTACCAGTCGACATTGGAAAAGGACTCGCCGCCGCCATACGGCTTTCCAATACTCTCGATCTCGACGCCAAAGTTGTAGTGTCGCATGGAGCAAGATCTAGGGTTGAGGAACATTGGAAGGGGGAAAAGGGGGGGTGGCAACTATTCAGGCCAAGAACTACTCTTTGTCTTCTCCTTTTTATCCTTCTCTGCGCCTGTCTAAGTAAAGATGAGAAACGATGCAATAGCCTGATCGCTTTACACTCTGTCTTGGTCAGCCGTATCAAACACAGGCACGAACACACGGGCACACAGGCATAGTGCTTAGTAGTTTTTTTTCAGCGCGTTCATGAAAAAAGCCCAAGAGAGAAGAAAAGGTAGGCATGAACCGGTTGGATCATGCGTGAGTCGACTGGGTTCTCGTTGGGCGCTTCTGCGTCGGTGTTACTCAAGGCTTCGGTGGCGAGCGCTGCATATACTGTTGACTGCGCTGGCGCAATAGCTGCCCAAGAAAGAAACTTGAAAAAAAAACGTGGAACAGATAGAACATGGTCACAGAAACCTGTTCAAACAAGAACGGGGTTTTGTGTGGTTGCAGCGCTGATACATACAGCCACGTCCTCTACGAATGGCCTATCAAGGACGGACCATCGGGCAACGTGGTTGAGGCGCAGGTGGTCGACCGTCGAACAGTACATGTATGAAATGGCTCCCTTCTTTGGCCTTTACTTCGATCAGGCTGCATCTCTTCAGACAGATTATGTACTCATCTTCCAATTGTCTTCAGCTCGTGGGCGCCGTGCCCTGCTTCAAAGGCCGTCCGAGGAACACGGGAATGCCAATGTCGGGCGATACGGAGTACGGTAATACCGGTACCGGTACATAGAGGAAACTCACGTGGAGTCGGCGGTAAAAGGGAAAGCGAGGTTGCGGGAACGGCCCGCGGAGGATGCGACGAACGTCCCTTTGGCGGTCCGGAGGCTCACTTTTGGTCACGGACAGGGGGATGCAGCCAATCGCGTTGCAGATAAATGAGGAGTACCAGAATTGTCAGAGTGACAATTTACAAGGAGCTTATCGCAAGTTCGCAACGAGCAAGCTGCCAACGCCATTTCGACTGGGATTGCTGTTTCTTACATACGTTTGCACCATACAATGTATTTACATCATTTCTTTGAAGGCTGAGGTCGGATTCTCAATGGCTTGCACGGGCGAGTCTATGTATCACAATTTCGGACACGCAGGGAACGCGATGAACGGTCCATCTGGATGTACATTAGGTAATGTAGATAAGTCTATGTCCTGGGATTCATTAGGTACATATCTTCATACTCTGAGTCTCAAGTCGGCGAGGTATTTTACGCCACGTGACTTGAAATAACCTCGGACTGGTGGCTGGTTTCGTGCCCGACGTGGCATCATGAAGGGGGCGAAGTGCATCGCGCTGTGAAGTTTCAACTTTCAAGTAATAATACATACCTATTCAATATTTATGCACACACCCCATGCATGATGCACATCCGCATGCCACCACGCCTTTGCACCGATTCCACCGAATCAATCCAATGGAACCGACGGGACGGGTCACGGAGCTCTCACATTGTCCACTTGGCACTTCCTCAACGGCGGCGGCAACCAAGACGGCGAATCAACGCAAACACCACATAGCCACATCGCCACAGAAACGAAAAGAGACCAGAGAAACAAGGGCGCATCGAATACATGTGTAAACCAGCACATGAGGAAAAGACAAAAAAAAAGAGAGAGAGAAACGAGAGCTAGAGAAAGAGAGACAAAGAAAATAAGCAAAATAAGCCGCAAAAGAACGAAGCAGATAGCACAACCACCGATGAAATCGCCAATCACACCGCCGGGCGAAGCCCCCAACGCAAAATACTACTTCGCCTACGGCAGCAACCTACACATGAAGCAAATGCACAGGCGATGCCCCAACAGCAAATACGTCGGCTTCGGGCGCCTCCCCAATTTCCGATGGCAGATCAACGAGCGAGGCTTCGCCAACGTCGTCGCCGCCGCGGGACACTGGGTCGACGGGCTAGTCTACGAGATTGACGACGGGGACGAATACAAGCTCGACATCAGCGAGGGTGTCTCCAAGGGCGCCTATGAGAAGATGCTCATGCCTGTGGTTGTGAGAATGGCGTGCTGTTCGCTGTACAGACGGCCTGTCTCGTGGGTCGTTGCCCGGGGAGGGCCCTCTGAGGCGAGGAATAAGGCACAGCATGTCCATTGGAAGAACAGGACCGCTGGTGCCGCGGCGAGTACCTCTGTGATGCGGCGGACGAGCAATGCGCTCGTGTACATCAGTCTGGATCATGTTCAGGACAGCGGACCGCGGGATGAGTATGTTGGGCGTATCAACCGCGGCTTGAAGGATGCTGTATCGCTGGGCATGGAAGAGGATTATATTCGTAATTGTATACGACCGTTTGTGCCGGAGCTGGGGTCGAGGGGGCTGATGTCGAGTGCAGAGACCGGTGCGGGAGATCATGTGAATTTGATCTGATGGATGCTAAGATCATGTCATTGGATGAAGAAAAGGTGCCTCATATTTTGGTTGTCTCAGTTTCGAGTTCTATATGTAGGTAGATAATGCAACTCGGTCCCCTCGGACCATCAACAATTCAGGTATGTACGTAGGCAGGAGAAAATGGGGTTAAGTGAACGACTATAAGTAGGTACCTAGGTATGTAATGTAGTACATAGTATATTATTATAACACGCTTAAATCCTGTTCGCTTTCCATTTTATCCCGAATCATTGTTCTTCCTGCGCCTCAAGTCAAGCTCCGCAAATTAAAATGGCCCATTCTTGTTCAGGGTAAGCATCAGAGAGAAGTGTCGTCAGTCACTCTACGCGCTATCAAGTGGCTCGATAAATTACCGCCAAAAAGACGACGAACAGCATCGGCCACATTGAGCTTACTTGGCGCTAGAAGACGACAACGTTGGCCCCATCGTCTTCGTAGTCACCGTTCCATTCCTCTTCCGAGTCTGAATTGTCGGTGCCAAAATCTTCCATGCTGTACTGCAATTCTCGTATTTTTTGGTTGTCAAATAAAATGCTCACCGTGGTGCACTTTCCATGTATAAAAGCTGGAGTTGCCGTCCTTCTACTGTTCTTCGGTGAGTCATTAGTGTCGGAACTCTCGCGACCGTGGCGGCTCTCATCCCTGTTCCTATCATCGGATGTCTGGTCACGTTCATCATCATCGACTTCATCAACATCATCATCGTCTTCGTCAACATCATCATGCTCGGTCCCCGAGTCAAATTCATCATCATCAGTTTCTGGTTCCTTGTAAAACGGCCTGTTGTGTTGTTGCTGGTGCGTGGCTCTAGTTAAATCGGACTCCGCATGAGAGGCCAATAGCTCCACGTTAGACGCCAGCCTGCTGCTGCGCCGCGAAGGCGAGACGCCAAGTTCCTGCGTCTGCTTCTCCTCCGACACCGTCTGCCGCAGCGCTGTGAAACAAGCAGGTGGCACAAAAGGCCGGAGGAATACGTGTTCCATCTTGTTGCGCCACGTGTAGCGCAAAATAGCACGCGCTTGCCAGGGAATGTCAATCATGGTTTTGATCGCCAGATGCCGCAAATCTGGCAGGTCTGGGGCACTGTCAATGATGGACTGTAGGAAAATTTCTGCAGCCTCCACGGACCACTCCCGTATATTTTCGATGCTGAGGACTCTCAGGCTCGATGGCCACTGGGGAATCTGGCTAGGGAGCAACGCTTGCTCATACATGGGGTCCGCATCGTTGACACAGTCATGGTGGCGATAATACGACAAGTTCATATTGAGCTCTCTCAACTTCGGACATGTCTCATTCAGATCCGTCAGAAATGCCAGGTCAAGAGACTGATTGTGCATCAGAGTCAACGTTTGCATCTCGCTGCCATGAGTACGGAGAAAAGCGGCAAGGTCTTCCGACCTGACCTCCCAGCAATTGATGAGCTCCAGATGAAGCAAGTTCTTGGGTAATAATGGCAGAAGGCGATCGTTCATCACAGTCGAGGATTCAAACACGAGATGTTTCAATGCCCTCAGTTGCGAGATGGCGTTGGCTACAGACTCAATGACAACACCGTCTTCGAGGTACACCTGCTGCTCTGTCTCGTCAGACGTGATTCGCAGCTTCTTCAGCGACGGTACCTGAAAATTGATCAGACTAAGCCTGGTGAGTTGTGAAAAGGGCGTGGTTCGATGGATGGAGACGATTGTATCGATATCTTCAACAAAGCCGCCTAGAAACCTGCCACTCCATTCCCAGGTTTTCAAAACCGTCGGAAAGGGCTTATCATTGGTCGCCGACGTAGCCTGATCGGCTTCCAAGGCAGTAAAGACGTCTTCGGGATAGTGCCAGCGTATTATTTGATCGAGGTAACGGTAGGGAGGCTGATCTAGCCCGGTGAAGATGATGAGTTCCTCGAGACGAGTGAGTGGGTGGATCAACTGAGACAAGACCCCGAGTGGGACGATCTGCGTGTTGATTTGTAGGGTCTCGATCTTGGCACGGTAATTGAACAGAGTCTCTGATTGAGGTCGATGGAGCAAGGCAGCGAGCCGCTTTGCCTTGGCTGGGCTTTTTATAGTAGGGCAGCGATAGAGGGCAGTCAGGGCAGGTTCCGTGAAGGCCTTGCAAGTGATAGCTGCATGCAAGAGCCAGCGAGTTGAGCCCACCTCGGTCGATCCGTCCCGAGCAGCATGCAGGAAAATATCTACCCAACAATCGAACGACACCCTTGGGTCTCTCCAATCAGGGATCTTGGCAATTAGACTGTGATCAGGCTTGGATGGTGTGCGTGAAGTCGCGAGCTTGTGGCGTTTTGCAGTTTGCAGCCGAGATGCACGTTTCCGCTTCTGTCCGCCATTGCGAAGTGTCCGACTGACGGCATGCCTGCTGCTTTTCGGCCTGGCGTCGCCAGCCTCTGTACGATTGATCACGGACGAAGTTTGAGTTGTATGCGTGCTCGTCCCGTGTTCGTTCGCTATGCGTGATGACCGACGGAGCGCAGCAGCGGCGTTCCCAAGAGAACTGTTTTCATACGTAGGCGGGGAAGGCGCATCAAGGAAATCGTCTTCATCTGATGAGTATTCGGTGTAGCTGAGCCTTTGACGCCTTTGTGGACGAGCCATGGCTGCGCGAGAGGCACGGCTCGGATTACGACGATTGCGAGGCTTGCTGCGCTGGCGTGTGATGGCCATGACGGGCTCTGAGGATGGGAAAAGACGTTCAGAGTCGGGATTCGTGTGTTCATGGAAGGATTGCGACAATGTCAAAGGTAAAGTGATAGTCGATACGAGCGTTCGGGCAAAACTCAACCGTTTGCTGACGCGAGAAGGCACTGCACATGGACCTGGACTATGTAGATGTAGCCGAAGTGCCGACAAAGGTGGGGACGATCAGCCAGATGATGGACAAATAGTGGTGTCGACCAGGCTACGCAGCAACACGGCGTATTTCATGTTGGGTCGTGAAGGAAAAGAGAACGCTGGTATGCCGACGTGTTGAGTTGCGTGTGCTGCGGCGTTGAGATAGCGTTCAGGATGAAGCTGGAGAAGTTGTTCATCAGGGGACGGGAAGGAGCGAGGGAGGGAGCGGAACGGGTGGGACCACAGAGGTGGGGTACGTACCTCACTGGATCATGGATGAGGCGCGGAGTGGCGCATAGCGTGGCGGGTACAGCGGCAATCAGCACTGAGCAGTGACAGCTCCCACAGTTGGCTGCGTCGTCTCTCATGCGTATGTACAATCGGGTAGGGGTCAAAATCCGGGGATCCATGCAGTCATATCCTGGTTGCCGGCTGACCACCGAACAAACGATGCGCAATTGACGGAACATCGATATAATCATGCACAGCCGATGCGCACGTGGAAATTGCCAAAGTGCTCACCAGTGAACAAGAAGTGAGTCAGTGACAGGCTACAGCCAATTCACGGCCGGGCCTGCGTGGGCTGTCCACCCTAGGCTATTTCGGGCGTCTTGACCCACAATGCGGAACCCGCCGCCGTCCCCTGCACTCGCATCTCCTACGCGTCTTCGCGCCGCCATCAACTTGCATGCGCTGTTCGGGTTCCTGTCAATCTTGGCTTTTCCTGATACAGCCACCACATTTCTCGGAGTGTATTTCTCGGTCCTGCTTTTCCCTCTTGTTTTTCTGCGCCGCCAGCATTATCGTCACTCGCACTATTCGCTCCCCATCTTTAGCGGACTGGTGCCGCGTGCTTCCATTCTAGCCAATAGGTACATACTACACCGCGGCGTCCACCACCAAACCGCACGCCATCCCGATCGCGACAAGCCCGACAAGCCCGACAAGCCCGAACAAGCTTCGACGAGCAGCAGCGGCTACAGAAGCAATGCCTCGCCTTCTCCCATGCTTCCGACATACATAGTCTTCCAAACTACGGAGTAGCTCCATTGGCTCGCCGCGGGCCCTCCTAGGCCGGTCTTGTCGAGTGATAAATGGGCTTCAACCATGACGGCGCGAAGCCCTTGCGAGCGGACAGCCCCTTTCCTTCATCGCACCTGGCTCAAGGGAGTTAAGGCTCTGCAAAGCTCGTCAGTCATGGGCAACATTATTTCAACTCCTATGCAACAGCTGTTTCAAGACGAACCTGGTCATCATGCCAAATCTGCGAAGCGTCGTCGCATCTCGTCGCCAGACTTGTTCGATATCGACCAGCTCGTCGCATCACCGCGCATGTCCGAGCCGGCCTCGACATTACGAATTGATGTTCTCAAACTCCTGCACAAGGACTCTAAAAAAGTCAAATCATACCAGGGCACGGCTCCTCGTGATGTGCTCACCAGCAAAGCTCGCTGTAAAGTCACAATATTCGATACCAGTGCGGCAGGCCCGCCACAGGTGCTGCACTGCCAAAGTCAAATGTGCGAACTTACCAGCTTCGTAAATCCTAATGGTCCTCATCGCATCACCCGCATCGAAATGCCTCAGCCTTTCTTCGTTCCCCATGACAATATTCTCGTCAATCGACCAGATGATGGAGGCTTCGATCTATCAGAGTCCTACGAATTGGTGGTTGAGTTGGAAGCGGCCAACCCTCTTCACTGGCCGCCCCTCAGTGCGCAGGATTTTGGATTACCAAACGAGACTTTATATCCATCAGGGGGTTCTAGTCAGCACTGGATTCTGACCAGCACGTTTGACAGTGTAGTTGGGCGTTTGAAAAATCCTTTGCACCTCTCCGCTAGGTATCCTGCCGATCAATCAAGCGTCAAGACCAACTATATTATGGACATTGATCTTCGGTGGACCGCAGGCTTCAAAGCTTTAAGGAAGCTCGAAAAGGACTCGAAGCGATGCATCACAGCCGTCGACCCCGATGCTTCCGAGAGCGATGACGCCTTAAGCACTCATGGCGGTCTTAATGCGACCCGTAATCGCCATCGAGTCGCGACCGAACATCCCATCGACCATGACGACGAGTTTGCAGTCGACCAGACTCCATCTCGTTCTCTTAGGACGAGAGAGAAGAACAAAAGTTATAATCTGAAGGTCCTGAGCGACCAACAGTTGGGTAGAGAGCGCAAACCGCGGGCTTCAACGATACAGGAAGCTGCAAGTGAAGGCAGAATACAATACGTTCTACCGGCATACCAGCCGGTTTCGCTGGACTTTTATCGGTGTATCACCTGTGGAGTATATCATGAGTCTATGGATCAATTGCAACTGCACCTGCGAACATCACATCCTGCGTATGAGTACATTTTGGAAAACTCTAGCGACGACGGACCGCTTCTTCGCGTATCCGCTCACGGCGATTCAGGATCGTCCCTGCAGAAGGCACATCAGCTCGGACGCAACGTCAAACCATTTCATCTTCGAAGCGTGGCCTCGGGGGACCCGGCGTGGCTCATGTCGCGAATGGGACTGGGCAATGACGAACCTCTCCGATCGCCGACGAAGAATGCCGTGGGCCGAACGAGGACTGGCTCGCCACTCAAAGCGCACAAGATGTGCACACGGCGGCCCGAGCCGAAACAGTCGAACAATATCGTGGTTCCCAATATTTCTCAGCCTCTCTTCCACCCCGTCAGCAGGGCAAGGCTAAAACCCGGCCAGGCTGTGCCTCGAATCGATGCAGACAGTGACTGGCTGATCCACCGACACCGAGAGAGTATCAAAGACTTTTCTGATGTGACGCCAGCAGAAAAGGAATACATATGGGAATGGGATGGCTTTGTTCTGCGCGAGAACGTCACGTCAGCCGCGCACTTTCCCCAAACTTGGTTGAAGTTTGTAAAAGCGAAAGCCACTTGGCTTGCAGGCGCGGAGCAACGTATTCGTGAGCTCGCAAAGCACATGAGCGTGCTTCAAGCTAGGAACGCTTTGAATGACGAGCACCTTCAGCAGGCGTTTCGATATATCAATGAAGCCCGAGCTAAACGTCGTCTACAAGTCCTGGACGAAGAAACGAGAGCTACTTCAAACCTATCACCTAAGGACGAATCGACAAAGGATTCTCCTCGTTCCTCACAGATATGCAAGGGCACCAATGGGTGCGTCATCTGTCAGCTGCCGGTTCAGGGCCCGCGGCTTCTTCTGTGCAATAACAAGGTCAGTTTGTCCCCTCCATCTGTACTCTACAGCTTCCCATATATCTCACTTTATGCTAATTCCCGCGCTATTCGCACCCAATTCCCCAGGCTTGTTTGAAACGACTATATCACAGTGATTGCATCGAACACGATGCTACAATCTCAGTGACGAACCCACAGTGGTTATGTAACGATTGTGCAAGAGATACGAACGCGTCTGACTAGCAGGACGGACGCTCTCGAATGCTCACGACTCCATCATTACAAAGGGCCTCTACATTGACGACATGTGATTTAGACGAGCTCAAACAAAACCCGCCAACATCAACCCCACGCTTTCAGCACGTATGCTCTCAAGAAGAAGATGAAGATGAAGATGAAGATGAAGGCGAAGAGGGAGAGAAGGAAGTAGAACGAAACGGACAGCGTCCCTGCATAACTCAGTAGAGACATTGCGATTTTGCCTCACCTCAGCACACAAAGCGTTGCTCATTGATATTTTGACTTAAAAGATAGACGGAAGCGTATCGACATACTGTATGATGTCCTGTTTGCCATCTTTTTGATATCCATTTGATATCTTTTTTGCTATTCTCCTGATACCTTTTTTTTTTATATAAGTTTTTACATTCTTGTTTATAAATAGAAGCTGGCCGGCTACGATGAAGGAATTACCCAAGCACTTGGTTCAGCCTTGAATTCTCGACCAAGCATCTTGCTGCTACCTCAGATCTGTCTCTTTCGTGACATTTACAATTACAACTATCAAATCCAGAGGGACTGAGTGAGTATGCCACAAGTCGTCTCGGACGGACAGGCCGTCATGGCATGCCTTGCTATGTACCTATGGTGGCGCGGCGGCTGCACGCGCGGAAGGGAGCAAATAGGGGGTCAGGTCAGAATCGTGCTTGTGCATCCCTGACAATTAACAAACAGGGAGTGTATACGTAAGGTTCAAAATATGTGGTCAAGGCCAACATCAAGGTGCCGTTTTGAGATCAAGAACAACGTCAAGGTTGAGGTTCATTTTGTACGTCAAGCTTTAGGGGTGTACGCCAAGTACCGGGGTCAATATTGAAGCATACAAAGTACACGTCAATACAAATAAGTTACACAGAAAATCCCCAGCTAAAATACTAATGACACAGTTTCTCCAACGCCAGAAAATCGTTTACATTACATCCGCGGACGGCAGTAATTGCATTAAGCACTCTCTCGTTTTGTTTCTGCTGGCTCATTTCCGTTGACGGTCTTTTCTTTTCCATTCATCACGGAGACGCACGCCAACTATGTGGTCTTGTTGAAGAGGGAAAAACCAACACATTTCTTTGCTTTGTATGACGTGATGACTTCCCCTCCGCGGATATGCTCCGCACTTCTCAATCACAGAGTCTACCTATTCCGACTCTCCCTCTTCTTCTCCCGCAGCTCCCTCTCCGTCTTCTGACGCTTACGACTCTCCTCGGCAATCAAGTCAGTGAGGTCATCATCGTGCGCCCATTTCGCTCCAATACCCTCCTGCCGGCTCGTCTCCTCAAACTTCTGCTTCAGAGAATCCTTGTTAATGCCATCGTGTTGGTTTAGCGAGTCCACGTCCAGAGCCACGTCAACGTCACCCGGCTTCTTGCGCTTGCGTGACGAGTCATCCTCTGAGCCCAGCACGGGCATGCCAGAGGCGTGTTGCCCGGCCTTGAGGTCGTAGACGCGGTTGCTGCCGAAGAAGCCCTCTGCGCGGACTTGTTTCTCGGGGAGAACGGTGTATGCAGAGCGGGGGGCGGAGGATTCTTCCGTGTCGAAGCCGCGGCGTTCTTTTCGGAGGTCCAGCTCTCCACCGATGGAGGTCTCGATGCCGGTGCCGTACTCATGCAATGTGCTGGAGTAGCCGCCGGGGGTCTCGAGGCCGCTAGGTGTTTCGAGTCCTGCGGTATCGGCATCCTCGTCTTCGTCCTCGTCCTCTTCTTCGGATTCTTCTCCTTCAGACTCTTCTTGGCGAGGTTGCAATTCACCCCATAGGTTTCGGTCGACGGATTCGTTTATTTGTAATTGTTGTAGTTGCGCTTGGGCTTGTGTTTGCGCAGGTGCTGCGTTCTGGGCAAGACCGAAGACGTCACCGCCGTACAAGGGCCGGTTGGTCTCGTCAACGGGCGGTTTGCCCCAACCACCAGGGTGGAATCCCCATGAGCCTCCGGGAGGTGGAGGTGCGTTGAGACCTGGAATCTTGAGGGTTGGATATGATGGGGGGGGTCCATTGCGTTGCTGGTTGATCAACCACGGTGGTGGTGCACCAGCAGGCATTCCTAGTGCTTCCTTGGTCGCCTCACTGAGCTCTCCTGGGCGAAAGTGTTGGAAATCGACCTCAGCCTCTTTGCCCTCATAGTATACCTCGCCGAACCGAGTAAGCTCTGGCTTTGTCTGAAATCGGAAGAAGGCATCGTACAGCTTTTGGTAATCGATATCCAGCTTGCCCATCTTGGGCGCGACTCGCTCCCTCTGTTTTTGCTTGAGCGTTTGCTCTGCTTGCTTTTCCAGGACAGCATCGCGCATCTCTGTAATACCCGTGTCGGCAATGAACTGCGGTAATCGAAACGCCGACTTCTCAACACCCCTCTTGGACGACAGGTACTCTCTCTTCAGAGACCAATGCGGCGGAACAGGCACGACGTTTCGTTGCGCCTTGATCTGAACGAGCACTCGGGGATCCGAAGAGGAGACGTCATGCCAATCCACGACTTCCGGAATAGACACCAGTGCTTTGAGCTCCGCAACTGACAGCTTGTTCATCTCCTTTCGCTTCTTCTTAGACATCTTCGGCTTATCTTGGTCCTCCTCGTCTGGTATATTGTCGTCGTCGCCTGTCATGACCACCCCTTGATTTCCCGCGTTCGCTTCCTTTGCTACCGCATCTTCGTCTAAAGCCGCGCCAAATTTGCTGAAAATATCTTTGTAGACAGCATAGGCAGGATCGTCGTCTAGTAAATCGTCATAGACGGTTGTGTCTGTCACAATGGCAGGCCCAGTTACACCGGCATCGCCATTTGTCATCTGGGTGTCCTCTTTCGAATCGATGGTCTCGGTTTCCTCGGTTCTGGATTTTTCCTGGTCCTGGCCTTGGTCTTGGTCTTGGCTTTGTTGCTCTGGTTCATGACCGTTGGGGGCCTGAACCGTACGTCAGCATAGGGCATATTGATCATCCAGGATACATGCCGCCAACACTGCACCACCGTAACTGGAAAAATAGATGTGAAAATCGTACCTGTGCTGGCTTATCCTTCTTCTGCTCCTTCTTTTTCGCTCTCCGCATTTGGTTCTTGGTCATTTTTATAGCGGCCATGATGACGAGGAGTTTTGCGCCTACGCGCCGCCTCGTTGCTTGGGAAAGACTGCTGGACGGGCAGATTGGGTCAAAAGCACAAAGACTGCGTAGATACGCACGACAGCGAGTATTTGGCGCTTTGGATCTCCGCTCATCACCTTGCTCAATTACAGCGCGGGTTGGGGATCCTCAAGACTCCGGAGCTTCTGGAGCTTCGCTCGACGCGGCGCCAAGCGCAAAATGATCATCAACGTCGCCAAAGTGCGCTGGATAGTATAGTTTCGGGTTCTAATCGAGAGGTTAGGCTGTCGTACACACGTGCAGGAGTTGAGTACGAATCGATCCGACGGCTCGGCACGAGTAAGATGAAGGGCTTCGCGACACAAGGACTCAAACACACTGGGACTCGCTGGGAGGCTTATCGACAAATCTCAGCACAGCGTTAGGCACCCCGTCGGCAGATTGCCGGATAACAGGGCGCTGCGCGCAACACTTTGGCGCGGCTACAGTACATGTACCTACCGAAGTACCTCATACTTAGGTACATCAGCCGTGGCCCCTGGACCCCACGTGTCAGCCTTTCTGAGAGCAACCAGACGAACTCCTTCTTACGAGGGCCACCATGAAGCATCGCAAGTTGCAACAACACAGGAGTCTGTCCATCTCCTCCACGCTCAGCCGTGTAGCTCGCCATGTCCCGATCGCGGTAGATCGTGCCCAGAAGAAACCCTAATCTTCTCTTCCCGTCTTTTATTTCGGCAGCTTGTGTAGCTCCTCTTTTCCTCCAACAGCTTGCCGTCTCGCCCTGCTCGCCCGTGCCAAGATTTGCTATCGCGATAGCCGGACACCGATTGCGACAAAGCCTCAGATTCCGATCGCCATCGCCGACAACTACTCGAAATCCCTCCACGTGCGATTGAGCTCCTCGATACTTGCGCCGCTTCCCTGCGACAAGATCAAGCTGCCACGCTGCATGTGCCGATGGAAAAGTTCCCAGATCACATCGACGCGCCGCAGATGGCCAATGGCAGCACCACTCGATCGCCGAGTCCCCTGAAGCCTTCTTCAGGGTACGGCCTGCCCAATGGGAGTAACATGACGTATATAGACCGAAGGCCGACACCTCTGTTCAAGGTTCAGAATGGCACTGCGGTGAATGGTCAACAGCCAGGGCTCGCGCCATGGTCAGCGTCTCACAGCTCCGCTCGCGGTCATGGTCGACAGAAGAGCTTGAGTGATGCCTTGAGGACTATCCGCACGAGGAAAGGCAGCGTTAGCCAAAATGCCCATGAGATAGCTGACGCGCTGCGGGCTCCAGTCTCTCCGAAGCTCGTCGTAAGTGACAAACACTAAACACCATACTTGTCCACTGTTGTGGGCGCAAATTTCTTCTGCGAATACCCGCCTACTCGTCCACTCGCTGATGGGATGTTTTGCGGTCCAGATACTGTGTTTAATGTGGTACACATCCTCGGCTCTAACCAACACATCCTCGAAATCCATCCTGAATGCCTTTGACAAGCCAGCGACGCTCACGTTGATCCAATTCGCCTTCGTATCGTCTCTGTGCATCTTCGTGGCATGGCTGGCTGCTCTATTCCCCGTCCTCCGTCACAAAGTCTCCGCTTTACAACACCCTATCCGCCTACCATCTCGACGCATCATCACGGCGACTCTGCCCCTTGCGGCCTTTCAGATTTTCGGTCATCTGCTGAGTTCTTCAGCGACGTCCAAGATCCCGGTCTCGCTCGTCCACACCATCAAAGGACTCTCGCCTTTATTCACCGTGCTGGCTTATCGAATTTTCTACGACATCCAATACCCCCGAGCGACCTACTACTCACTGATCCCTCTGACCAGCGGAGTCATGCTGGCCTGCTCGGGGAAAGCAAGCTATGGCGGACAGATGATTGGAGTCATTCAAGCACTATTGGCAACACTGATCTTTGTCAGTCAAAACATTGTCTCCAAAAAGATCTTCAACGAAGCTGCGAAAGCTGAATCAGAGGGCCCAGGCATCCAGTCCCAGAAACTCGACAAACTCAATCTGCTCTGCTACTCGTCTGGCATGGCTTTCATCATGACACTGCCCATCTGGTTCTGGAGCGAAGGCATCACGCTCCTCAAAGATTTTCTGCACGATGGCGCTCTCGACTTGAGTCGCAAGAAGGACGCGATGGACCACGGCCGTCTCACCATCGAGTTCATCTTCAATGGCGTCTTCCACTTTGCTCAAAACATGCTGGCATTCGTGTTATTGTCCATGGTATCTCCCGTCACATACTCGGTGGCAAGTCTGATCAAGAGAGTCTTTGTCATTGTCCTAGCCATCCTCTGGTTCCGCAGTCCCACAACACCGGTACAGGCCGTAGGTATTGCACTGACATTTCTCGGACTGTACATGTACGACAGGACGAGCGAGAGCAACAAGGCGGACAGGAAAGCTCGTCTGATGACGGAAGCCCGCACGGGGACTCCCTTGCTGCCTCTGGATGAGAAGCCAGACCGGTCACCAGTCGTCACTTTACAAGAGTCAGCCGCTGGGGCCAACTGGGGTAGCCCTAAAACATCACTCGATTAGTGCCGATGTTACTGTTTTTCTCCAATAATTTATCGCAATTTTTCTCTTTTTCTCTGTTCTTGTTTCAACATCATTGCAGGGAACAGGCAGGGCCTTATGTCGCGTGCAAGACTACAGATCCTCATTGCCCGACTACATCAGGCATATCCCTCTTCCAGCTCTCATCATACACAGCGAGAAGGGCTCAAAAAGACAAACCCTGCTTATGTTCATGCTTTCACATGTATAGTGGAGAGGGGGGGTAAATTGCATTTACGCGCAGCAATAGGCGAGCATGACATTGGCGTTCTTATCCGATTCTGGTCTTTGTTTCCGGTGATCCCCGCATCTTGCCCGATCTTCACACTTTTTGTGTGTACAATTTACGAAATTGTTTTTTTCACATTTCGTCCGTCATAGGAAGACAGTCTCTTTGGCCGGCTTTCTGTGCTAGCTTTCTGTGCTACTTTGCTTTCGTCTCAATAGTTGAGAGAGGGGATAGCGAATGGTCTTTTGCACTGGGGGCCAACCTAGTTATTGATGAGATTCGGGGCTTCTGTGACATTTGTGAGTGGACATCATGTTTCTCGTCACTTCCTACTCCACGGAGTCATTCTTCTACACACCCGAAATAGACTTTCTTCTCCTCAGTCCGCCATTTCCCTCTCACTCCTCACTCACATCCCTACTCAATCAACCACTCCTCCACTTCCACCCCAATACTCCTCCCTATCCCCCGAATAGCCTCCCACCCAACATTAATACGCCACTTGCCCGACCGATCCATCACATCACCGCTCCCGACCCGGACCAACAACCGCAGACTCGCGAGCGTCGCAACCGCCATCCCCAAATCGCCATCCAGACCCCCCGCCCCAATAGAACCACTGCCATCTTCAGGAGCCCATTCCCCGCGCACGGCTTCAAAAATGGCCATCATGCGCTCCAGGACAAAGGCTCGTGCGCCGAGGAGCTTCCTCGCAATCTTGCGGTGCTTGCTCCGGGGGCCCCCTCTGCCGCTGGCAACGAAGCCGCCGCCTCGTCGGCGTTTACGCCCATGATGGTGCGTGGAGAAGAGCGTGAGGTCGTGTTTTGTCGCGTTGTGGGATGCGAGGTAGGCAGCTAGAAGAAGAAGGCGCGCGGCGATCGGCAGCAGGGCTGTTAGATCTGCCGCCGCAAAGGAGGGAGGTGTTGTGATATTGCTATTGTTAGCAGCAGGCGCAGTATCGCCGCCGCGTATGGATCCGTTCTTGGCGATTGTGTGACTATGCGTTGATGTAGATGCAGTTGCAGCAGATGCGTCGGCAGAGAGCACTTCAGGCCGCACAGCAATAATACTCGGGTTGAGCAATGACTCATCCTGGAAACGACCCCGGACAGCCACGAGCAGTTTAGAAAACTCTTTGTGTGAGTGCGTCCCAGCCAGTACCGGGGCGATGAACCTCGGCCACAGCGCCCGACAACTATGCCGGAACGACGGCAGTGTGCGCGCCGCAGAACGCACAAACGCATCATGAACGGCAGCGCAGAAGCGCGTCCATAAGTCGCGTGATTCCTGCTGCGTCAGGCGGGCTATCGGCGTCGGGGGTGGTGAGAGGGCAAGTATACGGACGAACTCAGACTTTGTATATGGCGGGAAGTGAAGGTGTGCCGAAGGGCACGTCCGGAGAAGGCCGGCCGGCGGAGCTGTCACGATGAAGACGCACGTAAGGCAGGGTATCTGTGAAGAAAATAGACATTAGCAAATGCCGTTCATTCGACACGTACTGTCTTCGTGAAATGTAAGAGGGATTAAGACCGAAACACACGTACCATTTCAGATAACCGGGCCAGTCCTGGCAGCAACGTCGGAGGCGCCTCTCTCTGCCTATCAATCGCATCCAACACCAGCACAAACCTCCATCGCGGATCTGTAGCGGCTACCTTGTTCAACATCGTGTCTAGCGCCACAGATAACTGCGCCAAAGTCTCGCATCGTCTCTGTGTGCGCGCCCTCGAGACCGAGACCGCGTCACCAGAGCCGAGCCCCGATCCTCCTCCTTCTTGTTCCAGAAGACGGGCAACGGAGCCCACGATGCGCTCAAACAGATGTCGACTCGTGATGCACTGCGCCGCGTTGACAGTGACGTATTGGAATGTTGATCCTTCGTACTGCGGCTGCGTCCGCGAGGCCGTCTCGATTGACTCGCTCAGCCGCGCGAGGAGATGCTCTGTGATGCTCGATTTTCCCGTCGCTTCGGTGCCGTGAAGCACAATATTCCGGCATTGCACTGCGTCGGGCTGTGGAAAGGGGAGAGGCATAATATATATAGTTAGCATCTTGGTCGAGCGGCAAATCCATCTTCTTCCTCCAATTGAGCAAGCGGGAAGACGTACGGACGGGGGGGGGGGGGGGGGGGGGAATACCCCCGTTGGTGAATCCGGTTTTCGCAATGGCACACCTTGCTATATGCTCTCGAGATGCCATGGGGGAAGAGGCCTAGGATGGTCTTACGTGTACGAGGGTGGCCAGCGATCGGATCTGGTGCTCGCGGCCCGGAAAGCTCGTCAACAGCGGGGCAAGGAGCTCATCGTCTAGTGGGCAGAAAGGCGAGTCCATCCTGTCGGGCAAAGCATGGGAATGATCTGGGTTGTCTGAGAAGCACCGGTGCAATTCACGAGGGACGGCAGCGACGTCGGGTGCGAAGTCTTGGACTGGGTGAGGGCATCTGGGACAGGTCACCTGGTGAGACGCGTCGGATTGGCGCGTTGTTGAGCCTTGAGGACGTTGGCCGTAACTTGTAAGGGATTGGGACCCACCTATGTAGACCCAAAGCTTAGAATCGATTCAGCATTGAAATGCAACCTTGAAATACCGAGACCCATCGCGGCTCAACGGCTTCGTATCATACGGAGTAAACGCCCTCTGAATGCCTTCTCCAACGCCCGCTTTGGAAGAAAAGACCTTCTAGACCATGAAACTGTACATCAACCCTCAAAACGCCAGAATAATCAAAATATCTCATTCACATCATGCCTCATCCCCAGCGGCATCCCATTCGCCCTACGCCACCACCAACACCACTCCCTCGTCCCATCATACACATCCATCATGAGATCCCACTCCGAACGCGCCGCCACCATGGCCGTCCCGTTACAGCCTCTCATGTTCATCGACCCCTTTATGTTGATTGAGACGGTTGTCCCCGTAACATACCAGCACTTGCGCACGTCCTGAATCATGTTCTCCGAAAAGGTCTCAATGTCTGCGTCGGAAAACCTGTCTGCTCCATCGCCTCTCACTCCTCCGGAGCCTCCCTGGCCATGCGCTCCTAGACCTTCCAGCTCGGGTACGAATAGGCGGGTAGTTTCCAGCTCTTCTTCTGGAGATGCCCATTCCTTTGCGCTCCTCTTGTTGAGGTGGTCTTCTGTCGCACGGAATACATCCCAGAGATTGGCCAGAATGCCCCAGAGGCGTGTCCAGCTTTGTGATGTGGGCTTCGACATGGACAGCACGTAGATGTAGGGCCAGAATAGGTTTTGCAACGCGATAACCTGCCTCATCAAGTACAGCTGCCGGAGTGTCAAGTTTCCTGTCCTGATCCCGATACTTTGCACTCCCTTCCAGATTGTACGGTAGAGGATGCATATTGCTGGTGTGTCTTCGTGGGTAAGTTCTTGCGAGACGACTTTACCGGCATAGCACCGCTGAAGGGCCTCGAGATAAATATCGAGTAGCGGGAACGCATCAGGCTCCTGGAAGACCACTTTGGTGACGGCGGGAAGCATTTTGCACAAGACGAAGTTCTTGATGTTCGCGTTGGCCATGCTTTTCACCAACATGCCGATCTGCTCGCCGATGGTCTGATTGGCAATTGAAAACTTGGCATTGTTGAAGAGCAGATAAAACAGGGGTCGGCTGCTGCGGACATCACCGTCTTGCAGCTTGAGGCCGTAGGACACAATGCTGGCTACTTGCAGCTGGGGATCCTCAACAGGTGGCGAGTACTCCTTGGTAATTTGGTAAAAGTAGCTGTCGACGGCGCAGATATCGGCAGCGTGCGTCTTGATCAACGAGATGATGTTTTGGACAAACAGGACAAAGTCGTTGTGTTGTGTGTGGTGCATCTGGCTCGTTGTTTTGAGGTCGCTCTTCATCTGTTCCATGACCAACTTCAAGGCCGAGGAGTACTCTGCTGATAATGTTCTATGGAGACTTGGACCTGCGTCTCGTAGTGATTCACGCATGGACGAGACTGCGTATTCGAATAAGTCCCGCGTCATGTTGTAATCGGGTAATGTGCACAGCCCAGCAATTGTGTCTGGTACCAATGCCATGCCGTGATGATGGAGTTGCTGGCCAAGCTGTACTTCATAGTGCAGAGACAACCGAGGCTTCACGAGGCAGCAAACCCATACTTCAGCAAGATTGAAGCCGATGTCATCGAAATTGTCAAGATCATGTTGCAACAGCGTGGAAATGAACAATGTGAGATATTTTCGATGGTGCAAGTCCAGCTGATGCGGCAATGCGTTGAACATCTGATATTTGCTCTTGTTGAAGAGGTCGGATGATCGTATCAAGCCACCGTTGACGAATCTCATGCTGATTCTGGCTGCAACGGCCACGATATGCTGCATACAATCATCATCATCTGTTCTAACCATCCTGGCTGACTCGGTCGCCATGAAACGCGTCGAGAGTACACATCGTGCCATGCTGAAGAAGCTCCGGGATAGCTCCTGATCAAGTGCCAAGAGCGCGTCGTCTGCCACGGCTGAGTTCAGCAGTTGGCTCTCGCTCTGTTGGCTTTCTTCCTGTGCCTTGAATTCGTCAATCTTGATCAACATGACTTCCAGGGTCGACAGCGATGTACGCAGGATCCCACAGTCCAAGCCAGGCGGCGAAATGGAAAACTGGGTGAAGATGGTTCGCAACTGAGCCCGGTTCATAGCGAACGTGGCAGACGCCAAATCGGGTGCATGTCTCACGACATCGAGGGAAGCACGTGCAGATACGTAGAGAACCTCCATCAAAGCAGACTTATTGATAGCAATCGTCGTGCGCACCACTTCTTCGCTTACAGAGTGGCTGGCTTCTTTGCCCAGGGCGGCCAGCTGCAGGGCAACATCAGAGGCCACTGAGTGATACTGCTGCATGACTTGGTCGAAAAACGTGTTTCGCCACGCGTGGAACGGCTTCCATGATGTCCAGGCTTCGCCCGACGCGATGACATATCGAGCGACTTGGTTCCAAGCCCGCAAATTGATCAAGCAGGCTTCTTTGTGAGAGGTCACAGGAACAACAAGATGTTGAATGAGGGTCGGAGACGGACGATACTCGGGCGGCGCCGCCCAAAAGAGCACGCACAGCAGATCATGGTGATTCCTCAGTGCTGCAAGATCGCGCTCGTGAACCTTTTCATCTTTGTTGTGTTGTCGATTGTGATTAGGCACCGTTCTTGCCACCAGATTGCCGACATCCTTCAGACATCCAGCATCCCGCATCTTCTGTATAGCGATCGCTACCAGCTTCAAGAAGACATGGAAACATCGGTCTTCGGGTTCAATTTCCAAAGTAGGCCGGCCAGCTAAGTTTTCGAGGAAGGATGGAGACTTGTATACCTCCTCGTTTCGAAGATGGGCAAGCTGATGGGTGCCGAAAAAGTCAAAGATCAATCCGATCACACTGACGCATTTTCGCCATCCCCACTCCTGGACGAGAAAATGACATCGTCCTACCAGAGCTCTGCAGTAACTGTTGAAACTAGCGGCCTGATGCGAGTTGGCATTGTACAGCTGAAAAACCTGCTTCATCAATGCTTGCGGAATTGCCCAACCATCGGATGTTGTCTCATGCCGCTTGCCAGCAAGAAGGACCCCGGAGTCGCTGAATTCGACAAGAGGGAGCAGCACAAACACGGTTTGCCAAATTCGCTCGTGCTCCTGTGCATTATTTGCATCACTGGGTGACGACTTCCGCTCCAGGCCGATGTTCTGCTGCAGTAAATCCCAAAATGAACCCCTGCGTATCTGAGCCAGTCCCAATACTCTCATGGTCATGACCCAAGAATGAATCGCAGGAGTATCATCGCGAATACCCTTGTCTCTGGTGTTCAGAATCCCGAGTCTGGTATACACTGATTGAAGGCTTTCAATACCAAGCTTCGTAAGTACTGAGATGTGTGCATTTGCGACGGCTTTGAGTACTTCTTCGCACGCAAATGATTCTGCCATAAGACTCGGATCCTGGCGGCAAATCTTGAGCACCACCAAGGCCATCAAAAGCAACCTGTCGTACACACGCAGGATATTATCCATATTCCGTTTTGCACCAGATCCAAAAATAGTTCGAGTAGCAGAGACGAAGCGGGCGTTGAGAGAAGAGAGGCATGCGCGAGCGCGGGACGCAAACAACAGCTTTTGGCCTTCCTCCACAAAGCTGGCTGAACCTTTGATGTAGCTAAGTAAGAAGTCCATTGCTTGGATCGGAGTCGACTCGCAGAGCTCGGCCCTGTCAGGATCCGCGATTTGTGCTTCTAACTGGTCTGCGACAAAATCCAGGACTACGCCAAACTCTGACGAAACTTGGGCGCTCCACGAACCCCATCGGAGGATATGAGTATTCAAGGTCATCGACGCATGGGGTCGCAACTCTGTCCAGTCTGCCGGAAGTCTCAGAGTAGCGCACGACTGCAGATGCCCACCTCCAATAAGTGTACTCTCGTGAAAGAAAGCCCCCGGCCGAAGCGGGAAGACCTCAAAGTGATGAGTGTACTGTGTGCCGTATGGGCCCAAGCCATGCAGCTTGCTAGCAGTAGGGTTGCTGACGGGTGTCTCCTCGACGGAGTATCTATGAGGCACAGGATCATTGGCACGACTATACTGCGGTGCGCTGAGGTCTAATTTGCGTGGCAAATTTCGTTTGCGGCGCCTTGGTACAACCTTATCATGTGTTGGGTCGGCCAGTGAATGTACTGGGAGTGATGGTGGTGCGACAGCTTTGGCGGCGGGAAAGGGCTCAGTTTCGAGGACGTTCAGCGCCGGAGTAGAGTTTTCATGGTGATATAGATTATCGAGGAATTTCTTTTTTCGATAAAATCCAAGAGCTGCCATACGATGATTCGACTCGACCGTTTCCAATTGTGCCGGGCGTGTCAATATTCTGTGCGCAGTCGCAGTCGCGCCCTGTTGCTCATCTCTCTGTCGGACATGCTTGACCGGAGATGTTTCTGATCGATTGTGGCCCGAGATATACTTGGCTGAACCTCCAGCGCTAACGTGTTTCGTCAATTTTCGAGGCGCGATGGGTTTCGCGGCAGAAGGTGCAACGACTCGACTTGCTTGGTTTTCCCTGGATTTCTTTACTGCAGCACGACTCTTTCTTTCTTTCCGAAGGTGTTTCGCCACCTCGGTAACTGAACTACGCTGCTTCATCAGCCCTAATCGCCATTCATTCAGAACAGATCCCGCATCGATTTGATCCTGTCGAGAAGCAAGCTGAATCGTTTTGTTTCGAGGACCGGAGCGGCCTTGACTGGTTCGGCGCCTTGCAGTTCGTGCGGCAACTTTAAGAAAATGCGGTGCGTCTACTGGTATTGTGTCCAAGATACCGAGTTTCACTGGCCGTTGGCGCGCCCGCCTTGACGTGGTATTTCGCGAGCCAGTCTCAGGTACAGCTCCGGAGGCAATCTTTTTGCGCTTCTTTGGCGGTCTTCTTACCGTACTGTTGGATCCCGGACCGGTCAGATGGCCAGTAATCTTTGTCTGTCGCGGCCTCCTCGGTTGGCGCGCTGGAGTACGGAGTTCTCTGAGGGGAGCATCGGCCTTCTTATTGTTCGTGGTAACATGCAACTTTTGTTGGCGTTTTTTATGTACTCTGGTCCACGTGTTGAACTCTACACGATTGTCTTCAATTGCGGACTCATCATCATCATGATCGTCGATGGCCTGTAAAGGAGCGGTGTGTAAAGGTGTGTGGCTATCCACTGCTTGGGCATCTGCATCGACTGGGTTGTCAATATTGTCCCCGTTAGTCGCGAGAGGTGTGCTATCACTGTCATCATCCGAATATGTAAACTGATCAAGCATAGTGGTGGTACCAGGTGCTGCGCTCCTTAGCCGTGCAACCCCCCGTTTTCCCTCCAACATAGAAGCTCTGCGTGATCGATGGTCGTTTATGACAGTCTTCTCTGCTTTCTCACGTCCACTTTGTTGGTCCAGTCGCAGCCATGATGCTGGAAGTACACCTCGTATTCGATTTTTCATAACCGTGACAACTTCCTCATCGTTTTCCGAAGCGGTCGCTGAGTCAAAACTTTCAGGCTGCTCCTCCCCCAAAACCGATTCCGCGTTCGATTCAGTGTCGTCGGATATTTCATATATTTTTAGCTGCTCCCGGGGTTCATGATCCCTAGATAATCCAGATCTCTGATTCAAGACTGCCACGGCTGTCTTCCTCCCAGCATGTAATGGTGGCAGAAAAGGACTGTCCAAGCATGGAAGATCTGTAGAGGGGCTAGTAGACGTGACACGAGGTAAACCTGAGTCCATGGGATCGCTGTCAATGATATTCCGTCTTCTCCGCTTGGCGGATGAGCCCTCTGGAGATATCGTATGCTTTTTACTACTGTTTGCTTTGTAAAGTTTTGGTGGCTTTCTAAGCAAGTCATTCAAGGCAGGCAAATCCTGATCAAATATGCTGGTATCCTCTGTTTCGGCTTCAGAAATGCGGGGGCTGCTGTTGACCATGCGGGAGCCTGGCGGCGACTGGCGTAAAGGTGTTGAATATGATGCGCCCAAGCCATCAGGCACAGCTGAGAGCTCCCTTTCGTCCGATAAAGATGAATGGGACAATTGGAAAAATTCCTGGCTATTATCTCCGAAGGCTCTATCCGGTGAGAGATTTGCCACTGCATTGGTGTTTGCCCTCTCAGATCCCAAGACTACTTTCACGGGCCTCAATCCGTGCAGTTTCCAGGTGCTACTGAACTGGGCACTTTCCAGCAAATAGGGGTGCTCTTGTATGGGTTTTCGTGGGCGAAGAGACCGCTCATAGCGAACCGCAACGCGCAGTGCTTGAGAGTTCGAATCACAGTCCCATTGTGGATCACCGCAGGCGGAAATGTCTCCCGTCACGGCTAAAGAAGCAGAGTGAACTGCATCGTTAACAGCCGGGACTGTATGGGACTCGTCTTGAATTCGAGTCGGGGTTCCGAGGGCCGGCGTGTTCGGTCGTTCAGCTGGAAATATGTTCTCGTCACACGGGTCTCCCACCTCTTCTATGAGGCTTCGGAAGCTTATCTCGCTAGGAACCGACGACAATGGTGACGAACATCGTGATTCAAAAGTAGCGGGTGGTCGAGGGGCGAGAGGGTCGCCTTCGTTGTCGGAGTCGGGGAAGTCCCAAATATGCTGATCGATGTCGTGTTTTGTGGCGATGGAATGGGTCGGCACAACTTTCTGACAGCCGGATTGCTGGCTTTCGAATCCCTCCTCATCTTCTGAATCCGGGATTTCACCCAAATCTTTCCAATCAACCATGACGAGGACTCGACATGATCTCTAATACTACTGCTGCATCGGCTCGCTCACCATGACAAGCAGAGTGAACGCGATGCGAGTTTCGGGCTGTGTGGGTTCGGCTAGCTTCTCACTGGAACAATGTTTCCGTCCGGCTGTGGTGAAGTCTGTAGTGTCGTCGAGGTAATGTATACTTGGAAGTTGGGAATGAGATTGTCAAACGCGACTGCAGACGCGTTACTGCAGACGCGTTTTCGGGGCTTTTACCGTTAAAGTGGGGGGGGCAACACTTTAAGACCAATCCTCCAATCTCGTACCTGTACCTAGGTACCTAAGGCTTCCTCCGAAATGGCCCAGATTTCGCATTACGCGGCGGCACGCCACATGATTCCCTTCAGCCTTATTTAGGTCAAACTAGTGTATACGTTGTTGTCTTGATATTGGTGAACTGCAAACAAGTTTCACTCTTTCAAAAGAGGCTACATGCACGCAACGGCATCAAATCATCTGGCCTTACTTATCTGGCATGACCCATCACACCACCGGCTTTGTACATAATTCCCAACCCAACGTGTGGTCACTGACGTGTTTTCATCTCATTGCATGGTCAATCTCCCAGAATTCTCATCTAGAATCACAGAAGTTTGTCATCGCATAAATCACTGTTCAGAGCCTGGCTGCTCGAGTGCTAGCACCTGTATCAAATGCAGTCAGTCAGTGTTCAGTGAGTGGACTCAACTTGTCACGAAGCGGCTTACCATGGCTGTGCGGCACGGTATGTATACCTGTGTCCAATTCCCTCGCCCATTCCACTCCATAGGAGTCGTGAAGAATCGGGTATTTTCATCTATTCTGTCGAAGCCACCGACATTCTTGCCATCCGTATGCAGTACCGCGCGGTATGTTCCGGCAACATCGACGCCAATGCGATAATCACTGAAGCTCGAGGAGTGGTGGAAATTGAAAACAAAGACCAGTCCTGCTCTCTCAAACACGATGATTTTGTCTCCCTCGTGCTTGAGAGAGATGTAGGCTTGAGGGGCACTCAACCAGTGGAATTTGGCCTCAGCTTGATTCATCGCTCTGTCGAAATTGTTGAGGTATTGATATCGAAGGAGAGAATCATCTGTCAGATTAAGCTGTCGACGCGCGTACCAGAATGAATTGTCATTACCCTCCCGGGGAAAGTCGAGCCATTCCGGGTGTCCAAACTCGTTCCCCTCAAAGTTGAGGTAGCCTTCGCCTCCAAGGGCGTGTGTTAGGAGTCGAATCATCTTATGTAGTGACATGCCTCTCTCGATGACGGCCGTCATTGGAGATAGTATCGACATGTTGGTATACATTTCTGCGTCGCAAAGATGCATCATGAGCGTTTTATCACCCACGAGTCTATTCTTTGGTTAGTATGGCGTCTCTATACCTAAGGGGGGCGACGACGTACGCTTGGTCATGGCTTTCGCAGTACGCAATTGTTTTTTCACCATGTCTGCGATTTGTGAGCGTGAAGCAGATATTGCCCATATCCCACTGCTCATCTTTGAGCTCCTTCAGAGTCTTGATCCACATGTCCGGTATCGCCATGGCTAGGCGATAGTCGAAGCCAACGCCACCAAGAGGAACGGGCAGGCAAAGAGCTGGCATTCCAGATACATCCTCTGCTATAGTAATAGCTTCAGGGTACAGAGAGTGCAACATCTGGTTGGCAACCATGAGATAGATAACAGCCTCCTCATCAACATCGGAGCCGAAGTATTCATGGTAGCCACCAGAGAAGCCTCTGATGCGTGTTAGTCGGCAAGAATAGACGCTTTGGGAAAGGGACAGATGACTTACGCCCCTACACCGTGATGCAGATAAAGCATGCTGGTCACGCCATCAAACCTGAATCCATCGAAACGATATTCGTCCATCCAAAATCTCAAGTTGCTGAGAAGAAAACGCAGAACTTCGTGATGGCCGTAGTTGAATAGCCTGCTATCCCACTGATCGTGGCGACCTTTGGCACCACCGTGGAAGTATTGGTGGTCTGTGCCATCGAACTCGTTCAATCCATCCAGAACGTTTTTAGAAGCATGGCTGTGAACCACATCCAATAGCACCGTTATCCCCAGACTGTGGGCAGTATCAACGAGTTCCTTTAAATCCTCTGGTGGGCCGTATCTGCTGCTGGCCGCGAAGAAATTGTTGATCTGATAGCCGAATGATGCGTAGTAGGCGTGCTCCATGATGGCCATGAGTTGTATAACATTGTAGCCCAGATCCTTGATCCTTGGCAACATGTTCTTTGTGAACTCCTTGTAGGTTGCTACCCGTTGATCCGGGGTGGAGATCCCGACATGAGCCTCATAAATACGCGTGCTCACGGGCTTCGCAGGACTTGGGTGCTTGAACACATATCTTTCTGCCGCGCTTGGGTTCCAGAAACGAGCATCGTAGGCTGGTGATACTTTCAAGTCCTGAGTGACGTACTTGATCCAAGCTGGGAGACGATCAACAACTTCTCCTGTAGGTAGTTGAAGAGAAATCTATCGTGACAACATCCCATGAGTAAGTGGCATTCGATGCGATCAAATAATGATGCTGACCTTGATTTTTGAGTTGTGCCCTATGGCGGGCTGTCCATCTCTTGCAGCAAGAATGATCTCGAATACACCAAACTCATTTTTCTTCATGGAGTGAGTGCTCCGATCCCAGTTGTCTAGGCCATACGTCAGTAATTGGCTGACGAGTTTGTATGGATAACGGTAAGGACGCACTAAAATCGCCGACAAGGGAGGCCGATGTAGCATTTGGTGCCCACTCCCTGTAAGTGATACTGTTGTCGGCATTCACATTCAGACCAAACTTCTCAAAGCCCTACATCATTATGCGATTAGAATAGCTTCATCACTTGAGTATAGGGCGTCTATAAACCTACTCTACTGAAGGTTTCCAGTCCGCCTTCGTTGGCATCGATGGTCTTGATCAACTCCTGCGCTTTGGTGTATCGTCGTCTGAGGGCATCGCTGAAAGGCTCCAGCCAAGAGTCGAGTTTGACCACACCTACAACCTCAGTAAGCTTGGTTGATATCGTGAGCGTCGTGTTGCAGACGGGTTACCAACCTGTGCCATCTTGGGGTAAATGTTGTGGCTTTAGGCCGGACAAGCCGTAGACCTCGATCGCTTTTTCTATATCCGTCATGTTGTCTAGGAACCTTCGATACCCCTTACTGGCCCTTTCGAGTGTCGCGATATCTCGTCGCTTCCTGACTTCAGACCTCGGGGGGCGTGAGGCAGTGGAGTCCTCGGGGGGGCGGGGTATTGGAGGTAGATAATCAGGCGTCACTTTAATCAATGAGGTTCAAGGAGAGCCGAGATGTAGAAAGGTGGAAGTCATAGGTCTAAGAAAGGGCGGAATTGCAAGCCCAATGTGACGATCAAGATTCAGAACCCATTGATGTGCTGAGTGTGGTGGCATTGATTGATAGAAGAGGTACATAGGTAGGTAGGAGGTAGGTAGGTAGGTACCTCTATCGATGCTGTTCTCGGCCTGGAAGCTTCATCGCGATCCGCAGCAGCGCTGGAAAAGGCGCTGGAAATGACGTCGCAGGGCGTGAGTGTGCGCTGATAGGACCACTGAGTGGCTTAAGCTGGCTCTCTTTGTACACGCCACTCTGCCAAGCCGCCCTCGTCCAGATCCGACCTCATAAATTGGGGTATAACGTTGCCTACGTCACCCCCTCCTGTGAACGGTTCGACGTTTTGGTGACGGTTGGTGACGGGCGGATTGCTTGTTGCTGACTCCCAACCCCGTAATTAATTGCCTTCCTTGTTCTTTTCCCCGATGTTCCTCGTTTCCCCCGCCGTTGAACAGGCTTGCCGCTTACCCCAGTTTGGCTCTCGGGCTTGCTAAACTGCTTTGCGCAAGTCGTATCAGCACATGACGAAACAGCCTCATTCATGCAAAGAGAGCAACTGCAGCTGCAATCGATCCTACTTTGGGCACCCTCTGCTCAGGCGATTCTCACGGGAGTTTCTTCGTTCTCCAAATCATACTGCAGATCTCCCGCTATGTTTGGCTAGACTGAGTGGACAGCTTCTTCAAGCAGGCGGCAGGCCACAGCAGTGACACAGTCCTATCCACCCCGCCGTTCCACTCCTCAGTACGCGACGAATGAAACAATGAGCGATGCGTAATGTTGTCGCCGCTCAGGATGCCTGTGTTCTCTAATAAGACACTGGTTTGCTGTATGCAGGTGACTAGAATCCAGCCGCGGCAATTCTGGAGCCCGTACACTCGGCATCAGGGTCAGCGACTGTCGACGACCGCCCCTCGAGATGCCTCCAATCGATCTGCAGACCTTCAATCAGGCTTCACAGGGAGTTATGATCCTACCATTGAATCTGGACGTGGTCCTATGTTCAACAAAGCCAAGTTTGGCGTTCCTCAATTTTATCCGCGAGATTTGAAAAGGCGAGTCGATGAGTATGTTGTTGGCCAAGAAAGAGCAAAGAGAACTATTTGTTCAACATTGTTCAACCATTATCAGAAACTCCGAAGATGGCATCAACACGAGCTTGAGCGGCGAAACCGGCAGGACAAAGTGTTGCGTCAACGATTTGCCCGCGACAGGGAACAATATCAGAAAAGAAAGGAGCTCGATTCTGTGGAAGGTCGGCCTTATCTCCCTTCACTTTATATCACACTGCATGGTGCGCCTTCTGAGCTAACTCGCTGTCTTTTTTTTTGTCTAGACGGTATCACTGAGCGACGCGGGTCAGTTCGTCCGATGCACGGAGCGATCAAATTTGAGGATATTTCTTTCGATCATCTGGATATCCCCGAGGATCCTTCAGAACCTGATCATGTCAAAATCGACAAAAGCAATCTACTTTTAATCGGTCCAACAGGGGTTGGAAAGACGTATATATTAGAGTGCGACCGTGTCATCGTATCTCATTCTCATGATCGTGGCTGACTTGTGGTAGAACCCTCAGCAAACAAATTAATGTTCCCTTCACAATATGCGATTGTAATTCTCTGACCCAGGCTGGCTACATTGGGCAAGATGTTGAAAGCTGTATTGAGCGGCTTCTCATCGAATCCAGCTATGACGTCAAAGCTACTGAGTACGGCATTATCGTCTTGGACGAGTTTGACAAACTTGCCAGAAGGGAATCCCCTACCGGTCGAGACGTTGGAGGAGAAGGCGTGCAGCAGGCTCTACTCAAGCTAGTCGAGGGCACCAAAGTCACCATTAGCGTCAAAGAAAATCATTCATCGCGCGCAAGTCCTCCGATCACCACGAATCACAACTCTGCTGGCTCGGGCTCTTCTACCCCTCAATCAGCTCCACCAGGAGGTAAGGTTGATCAGTATACTATTGATACGAGCAACATATTGTTCGTATTTTGTGGTGCGTTTGTCGGCCTTGACAAGGCAATACTGCGGCGAGTAGCCAAGCCATCCATGGGATTTGGTGGCGAATTGAGAGGTCGATCATCACTGGCAGGAGACAAGCAGGTTCTCCCCCCGAGCCTGTTCTCCCACGTTGCACATCACGATGTGATGCCCATTTCTTCCTTTACTGCCCTAGATCTAGCGACGCCCGCAGACCTCCAAACCTTTGGCTTCATTCCTGAACTGATAGGTCGTTTGCATAATATTTGTGCACTCAACCCTCTATCTTCTGAGGACCTATTGAAGGTTCTTACGCAGCCTCGAAACTGTCTCGTGGCTCAGTACACAGCTCTCTTTGAAACGTACCCCTCGCGACTCTTCTTCACTGAAAAGGCCTTGCATGCCATAGCGGAGAGGGCAGCTACTTCTGGAACCGGAGCACGAGCTCTGAAGATGGAAATGGAACGTGTCCTGGCTGAGCCGATCTTTGACGCACCTTTGCCCTACGTACTCATTCACGAAGCCTGTGTCAAGGGGTCGGAAAAGCCTCTATATTGGGGAAGGGAAGGTCGGTTTGAGGTCGACCGGCGAATGCAGGACGAGGCGATGGATCGTTCATCGCCAACGCCTCAAGCTGGGCCAGGAGTTCTGCGGGAGGCCGGTGAGAGCGGGGGATAAGTATGGCCACAACCAAGAGCGCAGAGGACAGCTGCTAAAGAGGGCGCTCAAATGAAGCCAAGATTAGGGTTACATCTGCGTGTCTGCCTTGTTGAACGTAAATGCCATAGGAGCCTTGTTCGACGTACGTATGCAAAACTGCATGTACATATACGTAATTATATACCACTTCAATGATTCATGATACAATGCGCTCTACTTTAAAAGTTGGGTTTCCAATGTCGCAATGGCACGCGCAGCAAGATTACGAAAACTTGTCGATGAACTCGTACAGTATGTATGCCCTTGATAAGATAAGTTCTTCCCTCTATCCCTCTCCTCCATCATGCCAACCTTGCATTCCCGACTCACGATGCACTAGGACAAATTGTACATCATGGGTTCACCCACACTTTTTCAAAACACAAAAGAAAAAGTTCACCGTATAATTATAGAGAGTGTTTTTAGTTGCCCTTGGGAGCAGACTGGACCATACCCTTGCCCTTGTAGCCCTCCGAGGAAATACCAGTAATAGGATCGGCTTTTTGTGCCTGTAGGAAAGAGGAAAGAGTTAGGCCACCATTTCATTCGATAAAATAGAATTGCAGTTTGATGATTGGTTTTCTATTTCGCGCAGCACTTACGATAAGACGTTCGTTGGAAGCCTCCTGCCATTCCTTGTTCATGGTGATGGGTGCGGGTTTGGCAAAGGATCGGATGATGGCGAAGATGGAGAGACTGACGCCAAGGCCGATGGCAACGCCCCAGGCCACGCGGGCGCCGCTGCCGGGGGGGTCGACAGTACGAGGGCCGTGAGGACCAAAGGCGATCCAGTATGCTAGTTGAGGAAGTCCACGTTAGTTCAATGTGTTCTCTCGCATGACACCTTCTCGATGCCGAAGTCAAAGCCATTCAACGGAGCAGATAATTTTCTGGGAGGTAGCCGATGGGTATGTCGAGACACAAGGTATTGCGAGCTAGAGACAAGGCGATGCGATATTGCGGTTGTATCATGCGTCGATGGTAGAGAAGTCTCGTGGTATATGATGAGTCCGGCTATATCGAGGGGTGGTTGCGCGAAAATCGCCTCCGATCAATCACGGAATCAGTAGAACCTACCGGCCTTCTTCTCTTGCAGGGTCAAATCACTCCAGCTGCCCTTCATGCGATCCCGCAGAGACATCCAGAGATCGGCCTGCTCCTGGGGGGGCATGCCCTCCCATCGCTTCTCAATGTTCTTGAGGGTAGGGTTCGAAATTGCTGTGGATGACGCTCGGGAGGCAGCCGCGGGGGCACTGCGCACCAGGCTCTTGCGCAGCAGACTCGACGCCGGAGTGCGCAGCATATTGGCAGATTTCGCGAATTCGAGACAGAGAGATTTCAATTGGCAGGCTTATCGGCGCGTGGATGGTAGTATCGAGATGGCGAAGACGACGAGTTCGAAGGCGTTTTCGTTTTCGGAATCCGTCATGGGGTCTCCCGTTGAATCCCGCGAACAAAGGTTTCGGGAAGTTGATGACTCAGCTCCTGAAGCCAGTGGGGATCACGTGCGGAAGTTTAGTGCGGCAATAGGTAAGTGGACGATGGTCGACGCATTGAGTCTCCCTTGACCGAAAGTTGATTCCGTCTTGAGAAGAGACGGACTTGAGATACTAGACTCGATGTGGTTTTTTTGCAGTGATGAATAGGAAAGGTTCCAGCGTTGTCTATGCTCACTCCAACCATTCGGTGTTGATTGATACGACGGCCTTGTGCCAACTGGAACAATGTGCCCACTTTAAGTCACACGTGGTTTACGTGCAAATTGTCCGCCTCCGAAGATATCATACATCAATACATACATAGAATATATGCTTTATTACGGGACTTAGAAGATGCAAATGACGAAAGTATGGAGTACATGTTCACTCGTTGTCGATCTGGCTCTGAGGGCAGCTTAGAACACGGCCAGACATGCATTGCTCATCCTTCCGCCTTGTTCCTGCATTGCAGCCGCTTCCCGATACATTTGTGACTTGTTGGGAAGGATGCTTAAGACTCGCGCACGTGACGACTTGCCGACAAAATTCATGCTTTGCCTTCGTCCGTTGGTCCAAACCGCCCTACCCGGAAGCGGACGACCGAATTCTAGGCATTCTGTCACGAGTTCAAAGAGACCACTCTCGCGATTACAGTGCACTCGATACATATGTAGACCCCCATCGTTCAGCTTCAATGGCCAGACCTTATGAACTATGTACATACATACAAATTCAGTCTGGCATGTCAAGTTTCGAGACTCAAACGAATGAATGCCTAGGTATTGCTTTACACTTTTAACACAACTGACCTGAGTCACTGACCCGTTTTTGCAAAAGGAGAAATACTTAGGAGCCTCAGGTATGAACAAATTGCTAGGCCAGAGCCCCCTTGTACCTCATTGGCCAGGGCAGCCGGCGGCCCACCTAAAGCGTTGCGACTTGTGAGGTTGTGGCTGTCAACGATTATAGGTACCATAATTGCCCGATGACCCCTTTGGAGACGATTAACGGCGGCGAGCGCAAGGAACTTATGCAATTTTCAACCTTGAGGACTCTGACTGCTCATGTTTTGCAGCGCTGATGTGGCGGAAAACGCATCATCCCGATACGTAGGTGCCTGGCTGAGTGGAGAGCGACTGTTGAATCAAGGCGCGCAATTTCAGGCTAGCACGTCACGTGATACGAGAGAAAGCTCTAACCGACGAATGTTGTCCGCTCCCGACCAAATCTGCTCACTCTGCAAATTCTCCCCAGTTCCATCCTAACCTCACTCCACTCCCACGTCTGATCGCTCTCTGTCATCTGCCAAGATGTTCAAGAGGTAAGTCTTGACTGCTGGGACATCTCGTCTTGGTGCTCATCGCGCCTCTGTCGCGTCAATTGCGGTCGATCATGTCAATTGAGCGCTGACCCGTGTCCGCAGCGGCATTTCCTCCTTCGCCCGGGCGGCTCGCCCATCATTCTCGGCCGCCGCCTCGCGACGTGCCATCAAGCCTGCCGCTCTCCGACTGCCCCTGAACAGCCGGTTCGCCAGCACTGCAGGCGCTGGCGTCGGCAAGATTCATCAGGTAAGGAACCTGTTCCGCCGAATAGTCAGGCTTTTCAATGCTAACAAACCCCCAGGTCATCGGTGCCGTCGTCGATGGTGCGTTCGAAAACCTTTTTTCACATGGCTTCACAGGCCTGTGACGACGCGATGCGCTTGATGTTGACACTTTTTTTTAGTCAAATTCGAAAACGCCAAGCTGCCGGCTATTTTGAACTCGTTGGAGACCGACAACAATGGCGCCAAGCTCGTCCTCGAAGTCTCCGTACGTTCTATAGCAAGACCTTCATCTATACTGAGCGCTGGAGCTGACAATGATTATAGCAACATCTTGGAGAGAACGTTGTTCGATGCATTGCCATGGATGGTAGGCCACTATGACTAAAAACTTAGCATGACAGACAAGCATACCTAACTTGCCTATCATTCAGGTACTGAGGGTCTGGTCCGAGGCGCCAAGGCCATCGACACGGGTGCCCCTATCACCATTCCCGTCGGCCCCGCTACTCTTGGCCGTATCATGAACGTCACTGGAGACCCCATCGACGAGCGTGGTCCTATCAAGACTGACAAGTTCTTGCCCATTCACGCCGAGCCCCCCTCCTTCGTTGACCAGTCTACTTCTGCCGAGATTCTGGTTACTGGTATCAAGGTCGTCGATTTGCTCGCCCCTTACGCCCGTGGTGGAAAGATTGGTCTCTTTGGTGGTGCTGGTGTCGGCAAGACCGTGTTCATTCAGGAGCTTATCAACAACATCGCCAAGGCCCACGGTGGTTACTCAGTCTTTACCGGTGTCGGCGAGCGTACCCGTGAGGGTAACGATCTGTACCACGAAATGCAGGAGACCTCGGTTATTCAGCTTGATGGCGAGTCCAAGGTCGCCTTGGTATTCGGTCAGATGAACGAGCCTCCCGGTGCCCGTGCCCGTGTTGCTCTGACTGGATTGACCGTCGCCGAATACTTCCGTGACCAGGAAGGCCAGGACGGTAAGTTGCCCTCGCGGTCTGTGATGGTAGCATTATGAATGTGCGGCGGACACTAACAGCGTTGCAGTGTTGCTCTTCATCGACAACATTTTCCGATTCACACAAGCCGGTTCTGAGGTGTCTGCCCTGCTGGGTCGTATTCCCTCTGCCGTCGGTTACCAGCCCACTCTTGCCGTCGATATGGGTGGTATGCAGGAGCGTATTACCACGACCAAGAAGGGATCCATTACTTCAGTCCAGGCCGTCTATGTCCCTGCTGACGATTTGACCGATCCCGCCCCTGCCACCACCTTTGCCCATTTGGACGCCACCACTGTCTTGTCCCGTGGTATCTCCGAGTTGGGTATCTACCCTGCTGTCGACCCTCTCGACTCTACCTCACGTATCCTCGACCCCCGTATCATCGGCGAGGAGCACTACAGCACCGCCCTCCGTGTTCAGCAAATCCTCCAGGAGTACAAGTCTCTGCAGGATATCATTGCTATTCTGGGTATGGATGAGTTGTCTGAGGCTGACAAGCTTACTGTCGAGCGTGCCCGTAAGATTCAGCGTTTCCTGAGCCAGCCTTTCACTGTTGCCCAGGTCTTCACTGGCATCGAGGGTAAGCTGGTTGATCTCAAGGATACCATTGCCTCGTTCAAGGCCATCCTGAACGGCGAGGGCGACAGCCTTCCCGAGGGTGCTTTCTACATGGTTGGTGACCTTGCCTCCGCCAAGGAGAAGGGTGCCAAGATCCTTGCGGACTTGGAAAAGAACTAAGCTGTCTAAGCGATTTACATAATTTACGTGGGGACGGCAAGGGCAAGCGAAGGGAGAAAGGAGTCTGTGTATAGAACAGAAAAACAGGAGCCTTGGGAGATTTCCTCTTGAGCTCCATCGATTTAGTCTCTTTTGTAGGCTGTGTACCAATGATAAAAACTGCCTCTTCAAGTTATACTTTCTGTCGCTACGGCTTTGGAGCTCTTTCCTTGCTCCAACATAAGGCCTGAAAAGCAAGACTGTCGTACGTCTTCAGCCGTGACTCGACGCCACGTAGTACATGCCATAACATTCACGTCATGTCCAGCCGCTTCCCTAACCACCTGCAAGATCCCCAGTTCGCTCCCCGTTGATACTTTTCGCAGATGTAGTACAGACAACTCGCTTGCCGCGTATATATATTCAAGGACTGTAAAAGCTGACTGGCTAGAGAAGGGTAAAGGAAAGGAATCAGTTTCGCTGAGATCCGTATACATCTACCAGCTGTAGCGCGCATGTTGAATAGACGCCAAGACTCACACACAATGTGTTTGTTGTATTAACAGGATTCTTTTTACTATCCTAAAGCGACGCTAAGTAATGCAACTACCCAACAAGGTTAGGTAGATGAATTCGCTAGGACTCTTGCAATGGCGCTTCGTATGGCATCATCTATCCTTATTCCACACTGGCTCTTCCCCCGGTTCGCCCGGCTCAGCGAGCAAAACAGTCCCTGCATCTGGCGAAATCTGAATACGCCTTCCCTCGTCATCCACCAGACCAAGCTGTCTCGTCTCTCGCTCTCGCTCCTCTAGCTCCTCCGGCGATGCAAGTACGGACCAAGACGTATATTCAGGCTCCCAATAGGGGTTGTCGAGAATGAGCCTCGCTAATTCAAAAGAGTCGTCTACGCTCAATGCGCGTAGAGGAATTTCGAGTTCTTGACTCCAGCCCGGGCTGAGATGGTTGCATATGTCACGAATGGATCGGTTTCCAACGCCGGCAAGCCACCAGGTACCAACTGTGATCTTGAGAAATACTGAATAGTGAGCTAGTATGACCAGGGCACGCTCTCGTTTTTCACGGAACAGTCCAATCATGCTGGAGGGGAGGAAGGTAAACCATGTGATGATGCGCAGTTTCATGACGGAGTTGAGACCGTCTTGCTCCAAATGTTGATACAAAGAACCGAGGTACATCAAACCATACAGATATATAGATACATACGGATAATCAGCATCATGTGGCTTAATCGTCATAATCATGAGGGTCAGATAATGGGGTACGTATTTGACTCCCTCGTCAAGGTTCATGGACGGCCGGTGGAAGAGCTGCGTCAAGCCGGTGCCAGACAGAGCACTCCGGTGTATTCGACCAAATATGACGCCAATACCACGCCAGACGAGCATCCATTGAAGAATATAAAGATCCGGCGCAGCAGGGTCGCGAAAAGCTTCGGATGACATAACTGTCACAAGTAGCGAGTTGGCCATTAGCGCGCCAAAAGTTCTCGGCTCTGCGGCTTCGATGGCGATCCGGTACTCCTGAAGTGACTCGTTTTGGTACAAACGGTGTCTTGCTGCATCGCCCAGCTCCTCGCCTGTGCATGTCCTGGCGTGAAGACACGACAAAGCCAACACGGACCGCAGGAGAAATCGGACATCAAGGGCATGCTTCATGACATGTACTCGCATGACTTCTTGCGAGTCGCCCTCGCCCGAGGAGAATGATGAGCATGTGTTGGTCATGAAATGCCAGATGATTCTCATGTCGACTGGATCACAGCCAGGCAGTGTGGCCACTGGCTCGCGCACAGCAGCGACTGGAACGAGGGGTGACTGGTCCGACATGGTTCCATCAGAGTAAGAATACAATGACTCTGTACGTGAGGTCCGCGATCTTCGCGATGCGCGTGATCGTCTGGATGGCACCGAAGACGCCTGCCATCGTAGCAACCTCTTCGAGGAGGGGGCGATATAGACGCAGTCTTCCTTTCGCAAAAGACATAGCCGGCACGATGGACGTTCCTCGTCACATTTGACTTTGCGGCTCCTGCAGTTCTGACAGCCCATACGGGATTTTGGGTGCGAGCGTCTTGAGCTGACCGAACCGGAGTGGGACTGGTCCGACTTGGCCTCATTGGACGTAGAATGCGATGACTCTTGGCGAGAGGTCGGCGATCCCCGTGATGCGAGTGATCCACTGGAAGCCTCCGAAGACGTTTTCAGTCGTATTGCCATGCTTTGGGAGGGAATGACATACACGCAGACTTCCTTTCGCGAAAGACATGTCTGGCAAGATGGTTGCTCCTCATCACATTTGACTTTGCGAGACTTGCAGTTCTGACAACCCGTACGAGATTTTGTATGGGAGCGTTTGGAGTAGAATGGTTTCTTTCGAGAATCGCCGGCAGCAGAAGGATCAGAAGAAGGCTCAGCAGAGATATCAGCGGAAGACTCAGCAGAGGGACCAGCAGAGGGAACAGCATCGTCGTCTTGAAAAGTTGGTGGCGCGTTCGGCAGCTCCATTTCGTGTTCCAAGTGTCTAGCCACCCAGATCGAGGCAAAGCTCGAGGTACTGATATCAGAATATCTTGTATAACCAATGTAGGATATGGGATGTATAAAAAACGTTGACGGTCATGACGTGAATACTCCGATTTAGTACCCATGACAAGGCGCAATATGAGAAATGGGAGATGGAAACTAGCATCATGACATCAGGGTTTCTGAGACATGAAGGCATCCGAATGTCTAGCACCTGCCAAGTTTGCGGTCGCGCAGGGCAAGCCCACGCGATGCTCCACGACAACCACGGACATCCTATGGAAGGAGGTTGCGGGCTTCCATCCACGAACTCATCATTCAAGTCGACGCAGCTTGGTTCAAGGCAACGGCCATCAGCGAGGCAGACGCCAGTCTCGTATGTTCTCGCATGTTGGGATCCTCTGGCGGTGGATGCCTCGATGTCGTCGAGTTTGTCGAATTCTAAAATGGCGAGCTTAAGTCGAGCGGGTCCTTGCTATCGAGTCCATTGCGTGCGCTGGGTTCATTCACCGAGGCCATCGGGTTCATGCCGTCCCTGTCGTCCATGTCGTTCATTCGGTTCGTCCTATGTCTATGTAGCTTATAGGACATACAATGAAGAGCCATTGTGTAGGTGTACCTAGGCAGGCCCGTTGATGAGCATTGACAGCTGGGTTGGTGCAAAGCATTGTTCCCAGGTTGCTGAAAAGTGGAGTCTTTGGCATTGTACGGAGAGGTACCTAGGTACCTACCTAGGTACCACCGTACCAGAAGGTAGGTACCTATGTACACCTGAGTTTCGGACGGTGCGTACCAGATATTAACACTCCTGAGTCCTGACTCCTGAGTCCTGGCAACACCAAGACGTAAGCCGATTGTTGCCAACTTGTGGTCCTGCTGTCGTTGTTTCGTAACAGTATACATATTGGGTCTTTGGGAGGATCCATATTGACGTCCCATCAGCTCCTATCTCTCATTGTAGGTCAAGATCCACGAGCAGTGACTTCGCCGACATCTTGGCCTCGGTAATCTGATCCTGGTATTCTGGTTGGCTCGACGTCAATGGGCCGGCTGCCAAATCATCTCGACGTTGGCACATTTTGGCCGAGGAGAAAGGTCACGAAGGGCAGATTCAAGGCAGCCTGTGCCAGTTCTCATGATGGCAACATCTCCCGCCTTCCCCGCCGCGTTTGTGAAGCCATGGAGAGAGCTTCTGCAGTCGCACCAGGCGGATCAACAGCAGGATTTCCCCAATTGCTACGCCGATGACCCTGAGTCTCTCATCACGACAAGCTCGCCCCAGACATTACTCGTCGGCACTGGGCTGAGCATTTTCCGGCGCGGTATCATTCCTGCCATGCTCGATGCCAGGTCGTCCATTCACTTTGTCACATGCTACTGGGCCACGTCGCCGTCCCTCGAGTCCATCAGTAACGGCCTAGCACAACTGGCAGCTCAGAGGCACTCTGCCGGCGCGACACGGCCGGTTCTCAAGGTCAGCATTGGCTTCTCGTCGAGCGGACTACTTCAGAAGCTATTCCACACTTGGTCTACCAAGGGAGAAGCCTACCCGCCATCACGATGGGCTAAGCTTGGCCTTCCGGACGAAGAGACACTGGCCAGCGGCGGCATCCAGCTGACCGTCAAGAGCCTATTCTTCACGCCCCTAAGTGTGATGCATCCAAAATATGTCATCGTGGATGGGAAGAGAGCCTTCATACCGAGCTGCAACGTCAGCTGGGAGGAGTGGTTTGAGGGTTGTGTCGAGGTGCAGGGAGACATAGTGTCGTCCTTGGCAGCCTTTCACAGGAATGTGTGGGAAGTCGGTTCAGCGAGCTATTCAGAAATGAGTAGTACGAGCCTTAGAGAGACCCATGTTGATTCTGCGCAAGGGGGCCACGTTCACGATACTGTGGACACTGTTGAGGCAGACGGCTTCTTACCCGAGGACGAGACATCAGCAGTTCAGTCACGCAATCTGAACAGGGGTGACGCGCTTGTTCCCACGATTTTGCTGCCGTCACCACACCACAGAAATCCGAGGTTCAGCTTTTTTCCGTTTTTCTCACACTCGCGTCCGCCCATGACGCCGCTAAACGCCGCTCTGCTGACGCTTATTGCCAACGCTCGCCACGACATCACCATTACAACACCCAATGTCACGTCTTGGCCCGTCCTGGAAGCCCTTTTGGAAGCCCTCGCACGGGGGGTGAACGTGCAAATCAGGACTAGCAAGGGCATGATGATGATTGAGCAACTCGTTACTGCCGGAACAACCACATCGTGGTGCTTGAAGAAGTTCCTCACCAAGTATCAGAAGCTGCATCAGCAGCAGATGCAGAAGCAGAGCGACGACCCACTGCATGATCTTGAGGCGCAGCCTGTGCGCCCGGGCAGGCTCGAAATCCTGTATTACAAGCCCTGGGCGCATAGGTCCAGCTTGGCAGACGAGCCGGTCTTCAGCCACTTCAAAATGACCATGGTGGACAACGAATATCTCGTTCTGGGATCCGGCAACATGGACAGAGCGAGCTGGTGGACAAGCCAGGAGCTGGGGATCCTGTTCCACGTTCCGGGAACGGACTGGCATAGACTTTGGGATGGGGTCTTGGAGAAGAGGACAGAGCTGCTGTACCGATCGTCATGAGGGGCGAGGACAGTTCTGCAAATGTATGCTCAAGACGGTGGCGTTTTTGGTGTCAGATGTTGTATATTTTTAGATTCTCCATCGCAAGCGAGCGCACATGTTGTATGGGCGCATGTTTTTCATCTCCGATGCCTTTATTTCCCACAGTACTGGAACAAAGGTAGTGTTCTCCACCTTTCCAAAGAAACATCATGGCATGCATATGTAACATGCTAGTAGTAAAATATTTTTGAGAGCATGGCACGGGGTTTGATTGAGATCTCTGTACAAACTGGCCGACTGTCGTGCGCGAGTAAAGTGAATCCGACTGCAGTACAGAGTGCAGCCAGCCTGCTAGACATGCATGACAAATTTCAAGGCCTTCCAGTCTGTAGTCAACGCCGCAACGCCAACATGGGAGGAATTATACCTCTCGAGATATTGTTTCAAATTGGGGACATTGACCGCCAAGAACACCAAGAACACCACGACACTACCATGACCACGAACCGTGTGATAATATGGGGCTTGCTCATCCTAAGAAGGTCCGTTGAGTGAGCGAGTATGCGCGCGTTTCATATCCGCGAGGAGCAGATAGAGTATGTAAGTTCCTTGGGTCATATGTATGCCAAACGGTGCCGATATCACTGCTGTTTCTTCCAGTCGCTGTTGTATAATCCAGAAACGAGGAGGGTGGTATCATGTATGTATGTAGTATGTGACGTCACACGACCCAACAGCTACTTGTAAGTTGTTGCACTTTATTATGCGGGCTGACAGAAAGGCCCTGCATCCTGCAACAAACTACCTCCCAATGCCACGCTTCGTGTGTCACGACTCACGAATTCTGGGTGGACATGGAGGCTGCGAGCTATTGATGCGAGGTAGAATATCCATGACGGCTTACATACAAAATGTTTCTAATAAAAAAGTGCTATCTATGTACACGGCCCGCCAGAGTCAACAACATCATCAAAGTTTGTGTGTAAGAGAACAGAGAATACCACCCCGTGACAATTCAGCGATAAGCCCCCAGATCTATGATGCGAAAGAAAAGAAGAAAAAAGAGTTGCTCCCATGTTCCAAGAATCGAGTGCAGTGCAGACCGCACGCACGCACTCGCCGACTTCTCATAGACACACGCCGATACAATCCGCGCCCCCATCTTGAGGATCGCACCCATCGTGGAGCACATCATAGCATTGCAAGCCCTTGGGACAAGCGCGTCCCGCAAACCCCGCGCATGATGGCGCCTTCTTGGGCATACAAATGCCGGGCACATCGCACGCGAGCCCGCAGCTCTCCGGCACGCGAGGATCGTCGCGGCACTCTGTCCCGGACGGGCATTTGGCGGGCTGGGAGCGATAGCCACCGCATGCCGTGTAACTATTTCGGAACTGGCAAGTTCCTAGGCAGTTGTTGAGATCGGTGCACTCGGGTGAGTCGGGCACGCAGAGCTGGTCGGATGGGCAGTCGGCGATTTTGAAACCGCAGGACCGTTGTCCTGAGGCGAGGCCCAGCGCCGCGAAGGAGACAATGTATACAGGCAGCAACATTGACACGACACGTGTTTTAGTGTCTTGATGTGATGCTTGGGCCTGAGGGAGGTATGAGGGATGATTAAGAATGGATTGTCGAGAGAAAACTGGTTGTCTTGGTAGAAATAGTAGGCGGGCGTGATGGCTACTGGACTGATAGAGTCAAGTTGTTTGGAATAAATGTGGAATTCAGAGCAGGTTGTGACGGCTTGGGGGAGGGGAAAGCATCGTTATGAAGAAAAAGCTGTAAACAGGAAGGAAGAGTAACGGTGTCGGCTACTGCATCGACATGCCACACTTTGAGAGGGGACTAGACTGGCGAGGCCGGCTCCTATCTCCCAATTCTGGGCCTTTTGCGGATGGATGTACATGCAATCGATCGGACGAGCGTAGTGCCTTCGGCAGATATGATTGAAATCCGACTTTTCGTTGTAAGCTGGGTCAGACACGGACAAATGTTGGTGAGTTATATGTATGTTGGTATGTCGGCATGCCCACGAGTCGCGCCACCGATGGTGGCCGCGCTAATACTCCGAATATATCGTGATTCGTAATACAATCAGCTCATGAGTACATACTGTAGGTCGTCGTGAATACCATGACGAGCTCTCATCAACGACTCTGCCACATGGAAATCGCTGCTCGTCTTCTCTTGCCTCGGGCGGCTTTGTCTCTTACTGAGGCGATTGAGAGCCGGATCAGTAGTCGCCAAATAGCAGGGATGAGCTTGATTGCACTGCGTTGCATGAGAACGGAGCTGTAGACGAGCATGAAGCCGACGTGTCCCGGTCCCATCCATAAACATGGCGTTTCTCACAGTAGACTGCCATTACAAAAGCACCTACAAGGCCGCTTTTTCATGCGGCGAGGGCTCCTTGCCACTGCCAATGCCGTTGCCCGTGTTGCGCTCCATGCTCACGAGTCACAATCAGAGAAACCTGAATACATACAGCTAAGTCCCGTGCCGTGATCGCGAGGTGATGACACTAGCTCATCTGTAGCTTCTGCAGCTTCTCATCTCGTGCAAGACGCCGGCGATGTACTGCTGGGCGAAAGTATTCCAACATCGCGGTCAAGGCTTGTTAGTCGTCACGATAGCGTCCGGCGGCTCAAGTGCTGTGTGATCGTTGTAACAATGAACATGTGGGTGGTCATCGTTGTCGTTGAGTTTCATGACGGTGCATGTACAGGTACAATGTTGTCTTTTCAACGAGATTGAATTGTGGGGGTACAAATCAAGGATCGTACCTGGCGCGCAGTTCGTTTCATTTCATTCATGTATGTACATAGGTATACGTAGGTATGTATCATGTATGTGATTGCAGATGGTGTAGCTGCGTCCTATAAATACATTTTCATGTGATTCTTGATTTGTTTGGCCGTAACTTAATACTCAGGCTCAGCCACTCCACGCCTTACAGTGGAAAGCCTCGTTCTCTCAATCAACTGCGATTTCAGGCTGCAATTGATCATTAAACACTGCGACCAGCTGTATCCCATATGTACCTAGACGGAAGACTCGCTTCAGGTCACACGAATTCCCGGTACTTCTAGGCTCTAGTCCGCTGATCATGGAGTACATGTAGGACGTATGTACCCCTAATCACGCTGCGACGCGATTGGCTGTAACCCCCGTCACTGGTCAGTGACCTGAAGTGAGTCTTACGACCGTTTCATGGGAGTGAAGCGTGAACTGAAAGCGGGGCCATTGTTGACTGTTTGCCTTGCCCGCCTTTGTCTGTAATTCACGGCTTTTGTAACATGTTTACAGTTTGACCTATCAAGTTTAATTTGTAGCTGCCATAAAAATTCCAGTTCTTATCTTGAAAAGAGTTTCATGGCCCTGACAGCGAAAGTCGTCCCTTAGAGCTTTGGCTCAAGATCTACTCCAAACACTGCTCCAAACACTGCCAACTGGTCGCAGAGTTGAGACTATTCACCTCGATACCAAACATGGGACAGTACTGGGAAATTGCTGCTCTCGGCAGGGAAGAAGTGTTGCCTAAGGAACAGTCAAAGCTTGGAGAGTTTCTCTTTGATCCTGAGCTGGCCGAAAGGCTCGAAAGAGCCCTGGCGGTTCCTGTCGTACCTACTTATCATGACTCGAGACCCGAGAACGCGAGGTCTCATCATATTGCAGCAGGTGATTTGTTTCAAGCTTCCGCTATAGTCTTTTTTGTTCCAAGTCACTGACCTACACGTTTATATAGTTGGAACTATGGACAGAGAGCCCGGGAGCTTCTCTCGGTTCCCCACTGAAATCCATCGGCTAATCTTCGAACAATGTTACGATGACAATATGAAAAGTGTGATTTTTCTAGGTGGCACGAATCGATACTTTTGGAGCATCGCTAAAGAGTATGTCGTACGGGATTTCATGAAATTTCTCGGCGTTTGGGCTGGCCAGCAGCTCATCACGGTGGGAGATTACCTCGACATTGACGACTATCCCCCAGACCTTTTTGCTACAGAGAAAGACAAGGAAAACCTTCTCAAGAGAAGACCAGAAGATGAGAAATATGAAGATGAGGTTGATAAACTTCAAGGAGGACAACGAACAGTCCATCTGTGTGACAGGATCGTGACCTTTGAAAACGAATATCCTGAAGCCATGTCCAGATTCGGTGATCAGGACTCTACCATTTTGGCTACTCTTGTTCAGGATCCATGCTATCGGACTGTGAGCAACGAAATTCACATGCAACGCGATGACTTTTATCCCCGAGATGAAGTTTGGATCCTCCGTAATTTGACAACACGTCAGTATGTGCGACGAGAGCCCCTCGAGCTGCAACCTGGATTGGCTCATGGTCCCTTTGTTCGAGGCATTGGATTCGGATGCGTCGTTTTGTCACGTATTTCGTGGAGTTCGGATTCGTCCGTGTCAATGCGAGACCCAACAGGACGAATCCACAGAGCCCCTTGGGCAGGACATCGATTCGATATTACTACTATGACTAGACATGAAAAGCTGACAGCGGGTCAGAACTGGACCGACGTGACCGACGAGCTTGTGGAGGAAGTCACTGCCATATGGTCAGCGGATCTAGGGCCTAAGTGGAAGCAGATCGTTCTTCAGCAATAGGATGGGGTTCGCGTGTCCTTACTTGATGGAAATAGTCAGAGATAGTCGCATGGGAGAGTTCGTTTGACTTTGTGTACAGAGTAAACGAGAATGATATGGCCACAGAGAGCTACTCTCGACATGAGGCTTATCCCTTTGAAGGGATGTGACCCTGATGAATGAGTTGAGATAAGCGCATGGGGGAAAAGTACAGAGAAAGGATGTCAGGACGATTAAGAAGTGTTTGCACAGCACGTATCACCTCATTCCATTTGCATCAGGCAATAAGAAGCGGGTAATCGGTATGACGCCAAGTTATTGTGCGACAGCTGCAAGTTGATCGACTTGACTAGACTTATTGTTGGAGACAGCAACCTGAAAGATGAACCCGCCATTTTCGCCCATGACACGCCATCAACCCGGACCAGAGAGAAGAGATAACTGTAGTTCGGGTTTCCATTGGTCGGTCCAATCACGTTTTGCTCAAACAATCTCCCGAGCAAAGTTGAGCGCAGCTCGCTGCTGGTTTCAGACTTCTCAGCGACCGCCAGACTCGAAACGACGAGGGATCCTTTTAGTCCTCGAATTGTCCGCCCCCTGCTGTACCATCAAGCGATCAGATGAATTTGTTTTAAGTTCTGAGTTTTGAACATGGTGATTCCCTGGATTGTTTGATGTAGCACACGTGACAAAGTGACACTTATGATACTTGCTAGAGAGGCGTTGCGGTTCTGCGTCGAGAAAATGACTCTAATGCGTTCATTGTGGCCACCATGGACGATGTTTTCTCATGCGGTGTTGCTGCTATCTCTGTTCTGCGCCAATCTATTCTGCTCAGCGTCTTCAGGCTTGTCACCAATCGAGATTCAGCAGCACAGTCGGGAGCCACAGTCCGTCACGGGCTTCTCTCCGATACACAAGCTCGCCCGGGTCCACTGGGACGGAATTTCCTGGCGCAGCGAGAAAAGCGAGAGGTTCGAACGGAAAGGCGTCTACGACGTAGTGCAGCGCGGCTTGCATGAAGGCTTGCCGGGCGTGAGAGGCCGTGGCGAGGGATGAGCACATACCAGTGCTAGGGCGAGCCCTTTCTGATGAGGTCGTTGGGGAGCAGACCTTTTACCCAGACGCCGTCTGTGCCGACTGTCTTGGGGAGATTAAAATCCGGCACTGCCGGCATCATGGCCGCGGCGGTTTTTTCTTAGCCCGTGGGAATGAAGAGGACAGTAATAATAAGGGCAGCGAGTTCGACATGATTGATGTAGGCAAGTACTTTGCGGCGAGAGCAGGAGGCCACAAACCACGGCGCATGGTCCAGAACTTGTCCACACTTGTCCACCCTGCCAGAGGGTGAGGTGCAGCGTCGAAACCTGGCGGCCGATTTTCACCTAGTGGACGACCGACGACGATAGCTGGACCGGGTGCCGTCTTCTGCACATACTCAAAGTACGCGGTGAAGGTATCTGACTGGCCGCGCAAAGAGAGGTGAGCATTGCCCACAGGCAGAATAATGCGACGTAAGTACCGTTGGGAACTAGGTATGGCGACGCTGCCTAAATTTAGCATGATGTTTTGGCACTGTAATCTGAGACTACATACATTAGGTAGGGTGGGAGACGGAGCGCCGACGCAAAAGTCAGCGTGGAGATGTATGCGATACGTGTACGGAGTACGGTGTGAATACCGTCGAGCATCTATAGCGGGAACAGGCGCTTCTGGTCGGCATGTCTCAGCGAGATCTTGGCTGCGACTACATGCGACGTCTGTTTGTGGCTGTATTTGCACTATCGAGTTGGTGGCATGATACATATCCTGAATCCTCGCCTCTGCGTAACCAAGATCCGACCTCGGCAACATGTTACCTAGCTGTTTTCCGTCGTCGGTGTCCATTGGTAGCTAAATCATTGTCGGATTCGTTCCGAGACCGGTCGTTCCAGTCTTGTTCTTGACGGCCATGAGACCCGCAAAGCGTTGATCATTGACGTTTCAACTTTCAAGTCCTCGTCAGGGCCTGCGGAAAAGCAGCGTCTCGTAGCGCTGGCCGAACAGTACTCTGGAGTGAGCGATTCTTCGCCAAATCATTAGTATTAGGTAGGTAATGTTCGAAGCGCGTCGGGAAACGAACCACTGTGACGAACGCCGTCGGCCCGTCGCACATGTGTTAGGTATGTACTGGTGATGACGACGAAGCGTAAGGTACCTGAAGAATGTTCAACCCCGTCCGGAGTTTTGTGGTTGCGGGCCCCGCGTCGCGTGCAGATGGGATCAGTATGAGAGACTTCATTTATTGATCACACGTCCATCAATCGTTGCCCTCTACATACATGACGTGGGACAGCCACTTGCGGATCGTCTGACCCGATCGGAGATGAGGAGCGTCCAATACCTCTCGGCCCTCGCAAGTCGCGACTGCCGCGTTTGCCGTTGCTCTGACAGTGTGCAGCAATGTCACCAGACTTCGCTCTCTGCGACCTCCACTCCGTACAGCTCCTTGACTCTTACAAGACATGCCTTCTATCCATCAAACCGCTTCCAGTCCAGAGTTTTCTTCCGTGATCTTTTCCATCAGATTGAAAGATGAGGATAGAATCTAGTTCGCCCCTCGGAAAACCTGCCATGATACGCTCCTAAAGGTCTAGTGCCCTACTTGAGTTCAGTATGGAAACGACACCTCTTCTTGAATCCTCCCACAGTCGACATCCTGAATCGCTACATTGTCCCCGAAGCTCCTCAAGACCTGGCCGAGAATCCAATTCAAGTCATGGCATCGGGCCTGTTCCATACAAAGAGTACGCTTCCATCAATTGGCTGCAGAACTTGGTGAGAGACAATGAGCGATATAGACGCAACAAAGCAAGCCAAAGAGGGGATCTCGCAGCCAATATCCAGGGACGTTTGGCAACTTGGTGGGCATCAGCTCAGGGTTGGATCGCCGCCGTCATCATTGGCGTTCTGACCGCCGGCGTGGCATTCGTCGTGGACGTGAGCGTCGAGACTGTGGCAGACTGGAAGGAAGGATATTGCATGTCGAATGTCTGGATGAACCGGCGATCTTGCTGCTCCCCGGATTTAACTTGCCGTAATTGGAGACGGTGGACACCGAATTTTCCGTTCGCGTACGCGATATATGTCATATTCGCGCTGGTCTTTGGCGTCATTGCAGCGGGCGTGACTCTGACAACAAAGGTAGAGCTGTCCTCTCTCCAGGCGGGTGTGGGTATTGAGATTCATTTGGATCGACTGGAGCATGACAGCGATGAAGAAGTAAACCAGTCGAGCGCCGCTCAAGTTGACACCAAGACCATGTACATGGCTGCTGGGAGTGGCATACCGGAGATCAAGACCATCCTATCTGGCTTCGTCATTCCACACTTTCTAAGCTTCAAAGTCCTGGCTGTCAAGGCTGTGGGTGCCACTTTTGCCGTTGCAACAGGCATGTGTCTTGGAAAGGAAGGCCCTTTCGTCCATATTTCAACTTGTGTGGGCTATCTCGTCGCCAAGACCTTGCCCAAGTACGAACAAAACGAGGGGAAAATAAGGGAAATGCTCAGCGTCGCATGCTCGTCTGGCTTGTCTGTCGCTTTCGGTGCTCCCATCGGCGGCGTACTTTTTAGCTACGAAGAAATAAGCACATACTTCCCCCGCCGTGTCCTTTGGAAATCATTTCTCTGCTCTCTGGTAGCAGCGGCAACACTGAGGGAACTCAACCCAACGGGCACTGGAAAGCTTGTTTTGTTCGAAACTAACTATGGTGTGGACTATGAAATTGTTCACTACGTGGTCTTCATCTTACTTGGTGTCTGCGGCGGGGTCTTTGGTGGTGTATTTTGCACTGCCAACTTCTTCTGGTCTATATCATTTCGAAAACTACCCTTGATAAGGAGAAGCCCACTTCTAGAGGTCTTAATCGTCGTTCTTATCACAGCCTGTCTTCAGTACCCCAACCCCCTAATACGCGACACTGGAGATATCATAATGGAGCGATTGCTTGTCGACTGTAACGACGTGAATGAGGATTGGATTTGTCAACAAGAGGCCAAGCTCAGCGGTAAGGGCACATACTACGCTTGGCTGATTTCGGGAACGTTTGTGAAGCTCGTTTTGACTACCATAACATTCGGCTGTAAAGTACCTTCCGGTATCATCATTCCCGCGCTAGACGCGGGAGCGTTGTTTGGCAGGATGATTGGCCAAATTGTCCCGGACGTCTCGCCGGGAATATTCGCCATGGTCGGATCAGCGGCCTTCCTCGCCGGAGTTAGCCGAATGACCGTAAGCTTGGCTGTCATCATGTTTGAGTTGACGGGAGAAGTCAACTTTATCCCGCCCTTTATGATTGCTATCCTTACGGCAAAGTGGGTGGCCGATTCTATCAGCGCCGAAGGAGTGTACGATCTTGCCCAGCATATCATTGGGCACCCATTCCTCGATGCTGAACAGGCCGTAGTGAAGCTACGCGCGGCTCAAAGTCTCGACACCGGCTGCCCCCCTGTCGTCGGACAACTGAGCCCTCCGAAGAGCATCATGGTAAAAGTGATGGCGCGCCTGGATGCAAATCACAGTCTGTCCATATTTCATTTTCGAGAAAGTCTGCTCCAACTCGAATCCTGCGGTCTCGCCGACCTAGGTCTTGTCATGGTCAATGAGCAAGGTGTGTGCCAAGCCCATCTCCCGGAGGCCAACTTCCAGTCTGTATTGCGTATCTTAGACGAGGGCGAACAAGCCGGCTTGAGCGAATTGAAACTTGGGAGCGACAAAATCAGCCACCTGATCGATCCAAGTCCCCTCTGCGTCTCTACAGGTGCTCCCATCGAGTACGCGGCCGAAATATTTGGTAAGCTGGGACTGAGCCACTTGATCGTAGTGGACGAAGAGACGGCCAAGGCAGTAGGTGTTGTCGGGAAGAAGCGCCTGTTGAAGTTTCTGGACTCATTGGAGTGAGGGGGAACATGGTGGCTGTTGGTTATATCTTTTCGTAGTATTTGCCTTGATGCCTAGACCAGTACAGAACGAGCACCTATTACTCCGTAACCACAAAACATTGCTAGTGGCGTTTTCATTAGTCTTCCAATACAGACTATTTCGGATCGCGAGTCGGATTGGGAATAATAAGTTTGATTTCGGAGAGACCTTGTGTTCTGAGGTTCTCTAGTGAATGTAAAGCATCTGCCCTGATTAACGCATCATGCTCAGATCAAAGGTGGTATTACGATTTCAGGCTACAGCCTACAATTGATCAGAGGTACCTCCTAAACGCTGCGACACAGCTTTGTTCCATAGACGAGTCTTAAGACTCGCTTCAGGTCACTGACAGGGGGTCGCAGCCAATCGCGTTGCAGTATGATTAGGGATACATACGGAGTACATACCTAAGTGCTAGAAATGCCGACAATTTTGAAGTGTATCACATGTCACTGGTCAGTGGTCACTCGAAGTGACGATCGTCGAGCAGGGGGGAGTGTGGAGCGCGTGACCTGAAGCGAGTCTTAAGACCGTCTATGGTATTACAGCGTGAATTGAAAGCGGGGCGATTGTTGACTGTTGGTGCTTGCCCAGCTTTGTCTAGGTACCATGTACATATGTATATAATTCTTGGCGTTTGTAACTTGTTTGACCTTTCAAGTTTGCCAATTCTGACTGCGAAAAAAAAAAATACAGTTCCATCTTGAAAAGAGTTCCGTGGCCCTAACTGGGAAAGTTGTCTCTTAAGCTTTTGCTCAGATTCTACTCCAAACACTGCTCCAAACACCGTTCACAGAGTTGAGACAAATCACCTCGATAGCAAACATGGGACAGTACTGGGAAATCGGTGCTCTCGGCAGGAGAAAAAGGATGCCTAAGTACGGCGCAAAGCTTGGAGAGTTTCTCTTTGATCCTGAGCTGGCCCGAGACCTCGAAAGAGCCCTGGCGGTTCCTGTCGTACCTTCTTATCATGACTCGAGACCCGAGAACGTGAAGTCTCATCATAGTGCAGCAGGTGATTTGTTTCAAGTTTCCGTTATAGACTTTTACTGTTCCAAGTCACTGACCTACACGTTTATGTAGTTGGAACTATGGACAGAGAGCCCGGGAGCTTCTCTCGGTTCCCCACTGAAATCCATCGCCTAATCTTCGAACAATGTTACGATGACAATATGAAAAGTGTGATTTTTCTAGGTGTCACGAATCGATACTTTTGGAGCATCGCTAGAGAGTATGTCGTACGGGATTTCATGAAATTTCTCGGCGTTTGGGCCGGCCAGCAGCTCATCACGGTGGGAGATTACCTCGACATTGACGACTATCCCCCAGACCTTTTTGCTACGGAGGAAGACAAGGAAAACCTTCTCGGGAGAAGACCAGAAAATGAGGTTGATCAACTTCCAGTAGGACAACGAAGAGTTGATCTCTATGCGATCGTGTGCAGTTTTAGACGCGAAGTGCCTGGAGCCATGACCAGATTCTGTGATGGGGACTCTACCATTTTGAGTGCTCTTCTTCGGGATCCATGCTATCGGACTGTGAGCAACGAAATTCACATGCAACGCGATGACTTTTATCCCCGAGATGAAGTTTGGATCCTCCGTAATTTGACAACACATCAGTATGTGCGACGAGAGCCCCTCGAGCTGGAGCCGGGATTGGCGCATGGTCCCTTTGTTCGAGGCATTGGATTCGGATCCATCGTTTTGTCTCGTATTTCATGGAGTACCGATGCGTCCGTGACAATGCGAGACCCAACAGGACGAATCCACAGAGCCCCTTGGGCCGGACATCGATTCGATATTACTACTATGACTAGACATGAAAAGCTGACAGCGGGTCAGAACTGGACCGACGTGACCGAGGAGCTTGTGGAGGAAGTCACTGCCATATGGTCAGCGGATCTGGGGCCTAAGTGGAAGAAGATCGTTCTTCGGCAATAGGATGGGGTTCGCGCGTCCTTGCTTGATGGAAATAGTCAGAGATAGTCGCATGAGGGAGTACGTTTGGCTTTGTGTACAGAGTAAACGAGAAAAATATGGCCACCGAGAGCTATGTAGTGATGTCTCTGTTCTGCGCCAATCTATCTGCGCAACCTCTTCAGGCTTATCACCAGTGATCACTGATCACCATGCCCTTTTGTCGTCTTGTCGAGCTGCCCCAACACTCCTTACTACGTCTTTCAAGAAATCGCCGCCCGAACGAACCAACCTTCTATTCCCATGTACTACATTCTTTTCATCGCCATGTCGGGCTTAGCAACGGAGCAACCTGCCGCCGGGCTATCAAAGAACTCGAACAGGTTGCGACAAATGAAGCACGGCAGCGCGACGAATCTGCCAAGCGCGCATTTGCGAACACGCAAATCAAAACAGCGGATAGCAAGTGCCTTTTCGTCGACAAACTATCCGGTGATTTCAGGGCCAACCTGACGCCCGTTCAGATCGCAGCACCAGGTGAAGTTGATTTCCTTGCCATGCACACAGGAGGATGAAGCTTCTCGGCTTGATGCGACCTGTCGTGAGTGTGGGCCGCCTACATCCTCTTTCAGCAGCAGAGAACCTTCTTCAGTGGGAACCAAACCAGTTGTGCCATTGGGCGCTGGAAGGACGTCAAACCGAAAGCTCAAGGAATTCCTATTGGCCAGCATTCGTAACTAGAGAAGTTGGTGCTAAGTTCATGGTGTAAGGAGCTGACCTTGAGCATCTCGAGCCTTCAAACCAGGGCTTCTAACAAAAAAAGCGCCTCTCAGGCAGAAGAACACCGAGCGAGCGGCCTTTCATTCTTTCTGGGATCAATGAACCAAAGATTCAGGCAACCCATGGGATTCTCGGTGCGGCAGCTGAACACAATATCAGAAGCACTCGTATCTTTTGTTTTAATATTGCTCATGCTCTTCTTTGATGCACGAAGCACGCCATCAGCCCAAGCTCGGACCAAAAACGTCATCCACAGCACCTGCCGTCTTTTGGCGTTTTGAACGTGTATGGTCGAGTTTTCCGAGCGCCAAGTCACGGCTCGTGGATTTCTGAAGCATCGGTTTGGTATTGGCCTGTTCTCTACGCGCTCGCTGCAGTTCCACGAGATCGGCTCGATCGGGATCTCGGCATTTCTGAAGCTTTTTCCGAAGTGGTTTCATGGATTTGACGATTTCGGGCTGATTGTCCGGTCAGTGGGTCACAAAAGAAAGGGAAATGGGAACAAAGAAGTGGGATAAAAGATTGAAAGAAGAAGCCACATCACAAATGCAACAAATCGCAGCGCCGAAAGCGAGAGGCACACACAAAAAAAAAGAAGACAAAAGCAAGAATCAGACTTACCGTGCCCCAGTATTCAGACATCCTTTCGGGTGGCTCGTCCGCCAGCATAGCTCGACAGCTCTCAATGGTCGCCATGATCCTCTCACGAGCCTTTGCGTGAGCACCATTACTTTGATCATCGCCGTGTCCAGCTCCTTTCTCCGTGTCATTCTCCGCTCCATTCTTTGCCGACTTGTCAGAAAGCAAGATATCTACCAAGCCCGCATCCACCATCAACAGCGAAGCCATCATGATCTGACTCGGCGTATAATGGAAGTACACATCCGTCACCAACGCGCTGAACTTCAGAATCTCTCGCGCCCGCGCATGGGCGTTATTGATCCTCGTCTCCTCATCCGGACACCGTTTCCGGAGCTCCAGAATCGCCCCTTCTAGCGGCCGAAACGGATGCCGCACATCAAACGCAAATCGAATCCCCTGACAGAGCAAATACTCCCCCGCGAGGATTTGATCACTCGTGGTATTGGGAAATTTTTCAGCAAGTTTCGCTAGTCGTATGTAGAATCCCTCGGCCTTGCAGCCAAAGAATAAGGAAGTTTTTAAAAGCTCTGTGGGCGGGTACGTCATGACGGAGTTGGTGACGTAGAATCGGCGAAGAAAAATGGCGGCCGTGGATCGGATCTCGGTGGGTAGCTCGCAGAACTGCGCTGCGCGAATAAGTTCCACTGTGAAGAATTTCACAAGCCTTGTTTCTTCCTCTGAGGTGAGAAATTCGGGTACGGAGTTTAATCGAGGTGAGATGAGTTGCTTTGCTAGTGCATTCGTCTTGTGCCGAAGCTCCTGCAAGTTTGATGGCGAAAAGGACCAGAGGCGAAACTGGCTCGATTGTTTGTATCGCTCATCTTCGGTAGCCATGACTTGATGCACACAGTGTCTGGGAGTTGTAGTGCTGACTTGCGAACTTATGTGAGTGAGTGTTTGAATCTGTGGATGCCGTTACAGATCGGTTGAGATGAATCGTGATGGTCCGTAGGTACGTGGTGTCTGGATTATGGAAGCTAATTGGCAATCGCCCCGCAGGTCTCACGTGACTAGTTGTCAGTCTCGCGGCTACGATGCAGACTAAGATGGGCTGGCCGACGGGAGAAACGGTCATGCAGATTTTTAAATTGAGCAAAAAGACAGGCTGATATTACTACTTCTAAAACAAGAATGAAATCGATGGCATTGAGCGCCTCACCTTCGTGCTCGAAAAATCAACAAACGCCCCCATATGGACAACGGACAGCCCGAGTCCCCATATAATCCCGGTCGCATATGAAAGACACACGATGCGCACTTTTATGGAAGGATATATTGCGACCCGCGCAATTCCGTTCACTGCGTCGCCAAGTACGCCCGACGCGCTGGTACGGGCGGCGGCGGGGGCTTCTTGGCCCTGTTGACTGGTGGCGGAGGAGGGGGCGCCTTCTTCAACTCATGACCGCTGGGCACTCGCGACGAGCTGTCGTAGCTGGTGGCGGAACTCGCGCTACGATTACCCCATCCAGCACTCCCATCACCGCTGCCAGTTGATTCATCATCTCCGTATACGTCATCCGCGCCATTGGCATAAGCGCGACCGTCGGTCGTGGTTCTGGCAAGGGACGGAACTCTGCTTCCTGTCGACGCAAGTGGGGTCCTGGCGCCATACGTCGAGGCCCGAGATAGTGGTTGCCGAGGAGACTGAGACGGTGCGGGAAGAGGAGGGGGGGGTGCAGCAGAAGAGCTTGCCAAGCGACGAAGTGGAAGCGTTGTTTCGGAATTTGGGCTTACTCTTCGCTCAGAAGGTGCTTGTCTCGAGTCCTGCCGTGATCTTGAGGTATTGGAGCGCAATCTGGACATGCGAAGCTCATCCACTGCTGGCGATTCAGAACGGCCACCCTCGGCCAACGTTTGGCGAACTCGGCGAAGCTCTTCTGCGGCTTTTTCGTGGTAGTTAAGCTGAGCTTCCAGAAAGTCGTTGAGTGCGGCGATCGAATCCGACTCAGAGTCTTGAATGTCTTGCATGCGTCGCATGACGTCTTCACTAGAATCATCAAACTTGGTTTTGCTGACACGCATCTCTTCTTCTACTCGGAAATCGTCTCGCTTGGCCTTCTGCATTTTGGCAACACTGGCATCATAGGCAAGACGGCGACTCTCGAGCTTCTTACGAGCATTCTATTGATGTAATCCATAATTATTAGAAAAGAACAATGGCCAGTAATAGATAGGCGTTTCGGTCTCATACCTGATAATCCTTCATCAAGGTGACATTGCGGTCAACATGGTGGAGCCAGTTGGAATTGACCTCGTCTGCGTAGTTGCTGTGAATGTTTGCAATCCGTTCGTTGGCGCGACCAATTGATGCGAGATAGTGACCAAACTCGGATTCCGGTTCGAAGTCGTTGCCATGAGAGGCCATGGTGCGCCCTAAGAGGGCGCTTGGGGTACTTCGACCCTTGTCTTCGAAGGTGTCGCATCGGCGGGATATCCATTTCGAATACGCATTTGTCGCTTTCTGTAGATTTTCCATGCCTAATTCAGTTGCCTGTTAGCGGAAGTTCTGCTTCTACAAGAGTGTGAAGGACATGGTGTCATGAACAAGCATACCTTCTTGGCGAGTACCCATTTCGGCCTCTAGTCTTTGGAACTCCTCTGAATGTGAGGTTTTGGACTCCGAGCCCATCTTTTCCCCTGCCCACTGGACGGCTCGGTCTATCTTCTTGATGAACGCCATGCTTGTGTTGGTCCAGCGAACGCTATTTGTCGAATGCGAAGCTCAAGTCTGGTGAAATCGGGCAAATGTCTAAATCAGGCTGGCAAGCGCTTCGACAGCTCAACCACGCTAAGTGACCAAAGTGAGAGTGTCGGTGGGCAGCGTGAGGGTTTGACTGTTAAATGAGAAGAGGCTCCCTGCCACAGTACGAATTAAGGTGGCAAAATGGAAGAAACCAAGGTGCGGAGGATTGCGTTGGGATGTACAGAGTATTGTAGGTGCAGACAGATATGTAGACGGCTGGACGGACGGCTGGGCGGATACGGCGGCAAGGGGCCGGGATAAAGAGGATGAGACAAAAGTGAACAGGACTTGTTGAATGAAGGAGCCGACAAGGGATCTATCATCTCATACTGGCGGAAAGCTCGACTAGACAAAGGCCAAGTTGTTACTACGGGGCCTAAGCGAAGAGACAGAACAGGGGAGCATTGAATTGGCATGTCGAATCGTCGATACGAGTCCGTGGTTGGGATGGGCTGCGCAGGAAAAGGAATCCGGGAAGGTGGAGTTGCGCCACTTCCGGAAGCGCAACTGGTACCTGCCTCTTGACAGTGTGTAGCTTGTACCTACCTATTACATACCTACCTGGTAGGTAGGTACTGCGTACTCCGTACCGCGTTGAGAGAAGGAGAATCTGTTTCCGTCAAAAGGCCTGTGCCACACCGAAATGTTGGATAATTGTTTCAAACTTCAATCGATCTGGGGCAACTTTGCAGGACCAATCCCGAACGGACTACCGTCTACATATCAGCAGACGGGTCGGTAGAGCTGCCTTCAGTGTTTGGCATTGAGAGCGACGGACCCCAGATCCCTGCTTGACCTGACTTCGTAGGACAGTACCTACCTAGGCCTAAGGCGCTTGAAGTGGCCAGTGGGTTGCGCCATTGTTTTGGTGCGACAGGTCCCTGACTCCAGTGGATGGCTGGTGGATGCGCGACCGGTCGCAGCTGCCATTTTTAACCTCCCTTCCGTTGCCAATAAGCTTCGACGACGTAGCCCCGCATTTCTCAGAAGCGCCCAGCCAACGCTTATTATTGAACATTCAGGGACCAGAAATTAGGTGGCGGGGCGGCACAGGTACGGGAGTTATTCGTAGGCTTCTTCCAGCCTGCATCCAGTCCTTCAGTTTGCAATCTTGCTAACGCCAGACCGTTCTCGTCTTTGTGGTCTTTATTCAACTATGTACTCCTTTCTCCTCTACCGAGCACAGTACATACTCCGTACAATTACACGATTTCTTTGTACACATCTTTGTAGCGACTAGGCGCCGAGACGTGGCATACCCCGAATACCGATTCCGCACTGTCCTCAGGAGCATCTAATGGTCCCTGGGGACTCGGGAGTCCGTCATTGCACAAGCGCCTGTTAAGACTCGATTTGCCGCGAGCATGCGCAACGCTCTAGGTACTTATCAGATGGGTACCTGAAAGACAAAATGGAACTGTGCGGCGTTGATCGGATGTCGTCACTTTCGTCAGGCGAGTAGACCCATTGTGACACAGTGACACACGCATGCCGCACGAATCATGATGCAATGTGTGGTCACTGGTCAGTGGTCACTGGTTTCCGATCACGGGGCAGAACGTCGGAATTACCTTCGACCCACTGTACACGCACGGACTTCCGGACTTCCCCCCTGCACTTTGATCCCTCAGGCTCAGTCTCTCAGACGGAGTCAGACCTCGTTGACTCAAACCCACGTGGTTTTACTCCGTACATACCGGTACTTATCTACGGAGTACATACTCGTACCTACATATGTATCTACGGAGTGGCTGTAATACATGTGCATATCGCCTCTTATCGCCCAGTATGTACGATATGCACCTCTCCGATCCACAGGGTACTTCTTCGAGGAAACGGAGTAGGTATGTAGGTAGGTATGTAAACATTTCGGTTGATTTGATCAGCGAATGGCTCCAGTGGGTCGAGGACTCGAGGCATCAGGTACATGAGGTAGGTACATATGTATGTAGTACATTAGGAGTAGGGTCCAGGGAGGCGAAATCTCACCGTTGCATGAAGCAGCGAAATCATCATGGACCGTGGTGCAAAATGACAATCGAAAACTTGAGCGACTGCAGATCGCGGAGTAAAGGGGAATGGCCCGGGGAACAACTTCGCAACATTGGCGAGCCGAGATGACCATTCCTCCATCTAGGTAGTATTTAGCCAAGGGTGCGCACAATTGCGCTGTTCATGCGAGATACATATGTAGTCACCTTCATCTCACAGGTGACAGGAATGCGGAATTTGCTGCATACACACATATGTATAACGTACATAGTACCTATCTATGTATGTACCTAGGTATGATAGGTATGTACCTAGGTATTTGATGGGGAAATATGCTACATAATGAATCGAAGTATGTACTCGGAGGCAACATCGCCCTCGCCTGATAACTGCCACATAATATTACAAGATTGCAAGCAACATAACTCGCTCAAGATGGAGGTTCACCGACATAGATCGTCAGAGTCTCTGGGCCTGCTGTAGATAGGGAACCAGAAGCATTCTCCCCATTTGGATTGACGTCGTCATATGAGAAGGCGTAGCCCTTGCCATCGACCTCATGTTGATGAACCAAGCGACTATACTTGTTCGTCGGATCGGTGCCGTAGTAGGAGGTCGCTGGTAGCTTGGGCTGAACATCACCGCCTGCCAAAAGCAGCGTGGATCGGTTGAAAGCAGCACATAGCCTCGCGATCACAGCAAGATGAACGTTGTTGTCGATAGTTTGCTTTGCAAAAGTCCCACTATCGCAGCCCCAGATGTCCTTGGCTGAGGGCTTCCCATACGACCTATTATCACCATCGCACATCATCTGGTCTCCACGAACACGGCATTTGACCTTGCCTGCCGAGCCTTGCGTATCGATCGTGAGGTCTTTATTGGAGAACTGCTGCCAAACCCGATCCACATACCCCCGCCAGTAGTCTTGAAAGTGTTGCGGATTCATGACCGTATAGATATTCGGTGACAGCACGCGAATTGGTTTGCCGGCGCGGTTCACAATGCAAAGAGGCTTCCACTTTCCATCTGGCAATTGGCGGCCCAAATCGTTACAAATGCTCTGTACGGCACCGCCCCTCAGACCTCTCGTCAACTGAGCGCGAGCGGCGTTCTTGGCTTTCAGCGACATGCTCAGGATCATGCCGACAAAGTCGACGTAGCTGATATTTGCATAGATAACACCCTGAGTTGTATATGTGAACTCGACGAATCCCCAATTGGTCTCGGCACTGGGGTCTGCCGCGTTCGCAACAGAAGGCTGGACTAGCCCATCCCCCTGCGGAGTCTTCACCATGGAGAATCGGAGCGGCCCTTCCGAGAAGTAGACTCGGCCAGACTGAACAGGGATCGGCAATCTCGTTCTAATCTTCCCGCCTCGGGATGGAAGATCAATCGCGATTCTCTCGTTGCTGATTTCAACGGGTGCAGACGATGCTCCTGCGCTGGGGGGGTAGTACAAGCTCCCGTCTGATCTGATGAACACAATTCTTCCTTGAAAGTCGAGCCCCTGGATATAGGCTTTGAGTTGGCCACCGCTGAAGTTGTTGATGAACTCGAGTGTCATCGGCTCGGCGGAACCAACGAACTTGTCGACAGGCATGGGTTCATCCTGGTGAGACGTGGTGTTGAGAGTATTTCGATCGGCAACGATGATGTCTCCGTCATGACCAGCATGAACCACCGTGAAGCCACCTTCGTTGTCTCGCAATACGTGCGGTAAATACGTAGCAGACGCGACTCCTACAAGGAAGACCGCGAGCGCAGCAGGACCGCGCATAGTGGGACTCGGGAGAAGCTGTACTGAGCTTTCTAAGCTGCGCAAAGTGTTATGAGGAACTTCGGGAAGAAAGTCGCGGCAGGACCGGGCGGCGGGAAGAGTGTTTCGCCACACGAGTTGAATATCATAGAGACAGGAAATCTTAAAAACACCAAGAAGGTTGGGCGGTAAAGTCTTATACTTGTCTTACTCACTTGAGTTGACTTGACTTGCCGGCACATGCCCGGGCTCGCACTAGTTGGAGGGAGACGACGAACCGCATTTCAGGGGCTTGAGACATTTCCGAGCCAACGATCAGATTCAAGGATTCGACATATGTACATGGCCTTTGTGAGCTGTCCTCTACCTCTGCGATCCATTGAACACACTACCATTGCCATGGCTTGCTCACGCTTGGACGGCCTCTCGTGCAATTTTCTTGTAGAGGAGTGGACTAGCCCCTTTTTTCTCGTTCATCGCAGGCGGAGTAAGGCAGCAGCTGAATTTGACCTGTCAGAGGACCATGGTTCTTGTATTATAACGTAAAGGTAGAGAGACTTGGACTGCTTTGATGAAAGGACCTGATCTCCCGTGACAAGCTTCGACGAGACAGAAGGTTGTCGTACGAAATGAGCAACCCATCAAAGTCTCAACTCCAATCGAAGCTCGACGTTCCAGGCGCCACGTTCAGCACTGATCAAGAAGCTGCACTGAGCTTTTAAAGTTGCGCAAAGTGTAATAAGGAACTTTGGGAAGAAAGTCGCGGCAGGACCGGGAAGAGTGTTTCGCCACACAAGTTGAATGTCATAGAGGCAATCTTAGCAACACCAATAAGGTTGGGCGGTAAAGTTTTATACTTGTCTTACTCACTTGACTTGAATTGACTTGACTTGTCGGCACATGCCCGGGCTCGCACCATGTACATATGTAGTTGGAGGGAGACGACGAACCGCATTCCAGGGGCTTGCCGCTTGAGACACTTCCGAGCCAGCGATCAGATTCAAAGATTCGACATGTACATGTACATGTACATGGCCTTGTGAGCTGTCCCCTTAGCCTACCTCTGCGATCCATTCAGCACACTACCGTTGTACTGGCTTGCTCACGCTTGCACGGCCTCTCGTACAATTATCTTGTACAGGACTGCACCAGCCCCTTTTTGCTCGTTCATCGCAGACGGAGTAATAAGGCAGCAGCTGAGTTCGACCTGTCAGAGCACCATCGTTTCAAAATAATAAGGCCAAGGTAGAGAGACTTGGACTGCCCTGAACCATTCAAAGCCTCAACTCCAATCGAAGCTCGACGTTCCAGGCGCCACGTTCAGCACTGATCGAATGGTAAATCACTTTATAGGATCGGGCCGATGTTAAACCAGACTCAGGCACAGGCCAGTCAGTACACAAGGGGCCAGGGCAGAAAGCCACAACATGGCGGCGCCACACGAAATTTCCTGTTGTGATGGCTTACCTATGTAGTTGGGTGCCACTCCACCTCCCCGACTTCAGTCACGCGTCGCGATGATACTCTCACCACCGTTATTTTGTCAAGAAGCACTCTCATCTGCCAGCCACCCTGCTTCCTCTCGCTTTTGTTCTCGCCACCACAATGACCGCCTTGACCACCCTCGTCCGGTCAAACCACTCAAACAGCCTTCCCGCCAGCTTGAACCCTCCGATCCCGATACCGTAATGGCTCAGCGCGACCTCTTGTCTTCGCAAAAACGCCGAAACCCCCGAAAACACATGGTTCGAAATTTCCAGTATCTCAATGCCATCTGCGTCGTACCCGCACTCCACAAGCTGCACCCTGTACTGTGCTTCGGTCACAAAAGTATGCAAAGGACAGTCCATGACCAGCCCTAGGATTCTGACAAGAAACGTGTTCCATTTCGAGGCCTCTTCGTTGAGCACCAAGTCAAACGCCATGAGATTCGCATCGAGCATCCCCGCCGCCAATCGAAACGCGGGTCTGCGAGACGGCGAGAAATGGTACAAGCAGTCCAGAGCCAACATCCATCGCTGCTGTGAGAAGACCTGGTCTCTCAGTTCATCAACAGAAGCACGAATGCCGTCACTCCACGTTTCTGGTTTTGCGGCATTCGCGCAGAATAGCTTGCATGAGTCCGGCATTGGTTTCCCACTGGCGTTTCCCTCATCCGGCTTCAGTCTCCGATCAAGTGCTCTTTGCGCCGCTTCAACCTGCAGGGCATCCAAACTGAGCCCGACGTACTTGAAGCGCGGACGGTCCTGCGCCTGAATCATTTCCATCAGCGCAGTGGTCTGATCGCCGCAGCCGAAACCCAAGTCCAGGACGGCGACTGGGACGGAACTGCCATTGTCGAGTGATACCGCCTCGGGGTCCTCGAGTCTGACTAATAGCCCTGCTGCGTCTACAATCCTCTCGAGAAGTGCTCGCGCGGCTTCGTTGAAATGGACAATGGGCTTTCCATCATGCGTTTTCCTTGTGATCAGAATGTACGAAATTAGGTGTCCATGGCGGGTGAAGGGTAAAGATATTTCCTATTGTCCGGAGTGCGGTTTTGGATGCTCACCAGTATCCGAGGTTCATCCACATGGATGGAAATGGAGTTCTGACATTAAGCTTCCAGTGTCCGAGGGTGTACAAATTGTAGGAGCGGAGGAAGACGAATGCGCCTATGGAGAGGAGGGCAAGGATGGAGCCACCGCCGGCGATGATGCCAAGAACAAAGTCCCTGGCTGAGAAATCGTGCGGCATTGTGATAGAGTCATGCCCCCATGAAGGTGTTGCAGTAATGTGTGTTTTGGCAACTGTAGTGGGCTGTTCAGCGTTCACGACGTTGACTGTTGACGAGAGGGTCGAGGCGCGTGATGCGCGGGAGACGCGAGAAGGCGCTTATTAACGCGTGGCACAGCCCCGCTAACTCACGTGGGTCTCAGCCGTTTATTTATTTAAAATACATATGTATTTACTGGGGATAACGGGCGACAGCTAGCGGCACCTGCCAAGGCGACGGGATGGGATTGGGGACAAAGCAGAAGTCCGAATTGGATTCTTCAACTTCTATTCTCAGATCTCAATATTCATGCGATTGCGCAGTCCGCTGATATGCTAATCCTACGAGGCTTCTTTGATTGATGAAGCTGTGTCCTTGAGATTTTCGGGAATAGGAAACCTCTGGGCCCGGTAGACTGGGCAGACATGGGTAACATGGTCCATCAAACGCAAGCCGCCGTGTTGGGACTCTGGAGTCGAGACTCGGGAGACAGCATGAGTTGTGGTTTCCCAACATACTCAAACGGATAAAACTTGCGCGTCTCTGATCATCTTGGCCTCGGTGAATCTTCCAAAGCCCGTCGGCACGTCCATTGTGCCGCCCATGGCTGCGTCTGAATGACGAATCTCGTCTAGTGGCACAAGATTTGAGTGGACCGAATCGATCCTTTCACCGTCTAGTTTGTTCGGCGCCACAGGTTTTTCGGGGTCGTTTACTTGATTTTTTGATAGACCTCGGGGGGAAAAAGGGCACAACATTCAACGACAGGACTTTCATCATGGAGGATGAGAAGACTGGCTCGAACGAGATGGATTCCTGCGAGCAAAAGCACGAACAGCAGCATGAGGAGGCGAGCGAGAAAATAGGCACGCGCGTCGCAGTCATTGGAACTGGTCTCGCTGGACTGAGTACCGCGTATCTCCTCGACCATGACACGCAAAAGCGGTTCCATGTCACGGTTTTCGAAAAGGTATGTTGCGCGCACCGATTGGTGTCCGGGATCTGCCCTTTTTTCTTACCTACCTCTTCGAAATTTCTAGGACCGCGCAAGTGACTGACTGAATGCCTCCCTTCACAGGCAAACGCGTTTTCTCTCGATGCCGCCTCGATTACGATATTATATGGGAAGACGGGGGTAAAGGAGCGGGTTGATATGCCGCCGCGCAGCTTCTGCACGGGCTATTACAGCAATCTCTGTCGCATGTACGACTATCTCGGCATACAGCTACAACAAATTAGCCTCATCTGGATCTTTGCCGCGGTGACGTCCGACACGAGCGCATCTGACGGCTCGGACATCATGGCCGGCAGCTACTTCATCGATGGAAAAGGATTGCACGGACTACTCCTGCTCTGGAGGCACCTTTGGTCCAAGGGGGTACGCCAGATCTTTGAGACACTGTACCTAGTGCTTTGCCACGTCTGGTTCTACGCATGTTGCCTCCTCGTCACGCCTCGTGCCGTCGCTGCAAAGATACCGGATGGTGCAGAATCGGGTCCTGCAGGTGCAGACGTGTGCGAAACCTTCGGGGCCTACCTGCGACGAATACGGCTTCCACGGTGGTACGTAAACAGATATCTCCTACCTGTGGTAGGCAACGTCTGTAGCTGCCCCCACGCCGAAGCACTAGACTCTCCCGCGTCCGATATGACAGGATTTGTACGGGGATCTTTCCGCCAAAAGTTCTATGTCAACAAGGATGGCATCAACCGAGTCCAAGCGAAACTCAGCGATGGTTTCAAAGATGTGCGATTGCAGGCCCGTGTTTTGACCGTGCAACCTGTTGACGGGAAAGTCGTGATTCGTTGGCAAGAATGCGCAGAGGGCGATGATGGTAAAGGCCCAATTCACGAGGAGGTATTCGACCGTGTGGTGCTCGCCATGGCGCCCAACGTAGCAGCCAGCATCTTTGATCCCGCCAAGCCGGTGCTGGGCAGCATCCCGACATCCTCCATCGTCAGCTCGTTATTAGCTCCGCCGTCTGAGGATATATCCATTGTGCAGGAAGAGAACCACATTCCGGAAGGGCAGTGTACATACCGTGGCGGAGACACCCAAACCATGATCTTCAGAACCAATTTCTCTGCCGAGATTATCGAGTCCGAGGCGCTGCATTATCTCCCGAGCGGGGTGATCATCAAGACCAGTCCTTCGGACGCAGGCGAAAAGTCCATGAAGACGTTGTATACGGCCAGGTTTCCGAGAACATTGCGTACGGTGGAGAGCAGGCGCATCACGGATATGATCACGCGAGAGTCCAGCCACCAAACGAAGAGTGCTCCTGGCGGGAGCAGTGGTGGCGATAGCGGCAGCGACAGTGAGACGTGGTACAGCGGCCGTGACAACGTTTGGGTCGTAGGTTCCTGGTGCTGGGATGGTCTCGTCCTACTTGAGGGCTGTGTTGTGTCGGCCACGAGGGTGGCAAAGGAATTTGGTGTTGAGGTCCCCTGGTAGTTTGGTAGGCACGAAACGCCAAAATGCCCACGAAGGACAAGCAAAGGGTTGATACCGCTGCGCAGGCGTTCTTGTGTATTTTCTGTGCTTTATTTTCTTCTCTTCCTCCCCGAGTAATGATGTGAGGTGAGGAATGCAAGCGCTCGCCGGACACAGCGAAGGGGAGGTACGTTAGCATGCGCGTTTTTTCTGCTTGTTTTGCATTGTCTCGGAAGCGAAGGCGGGAATGTGGGCGTCTTGACGTTGGAGCTTACTCCGTATACCTAGCCGGATCATTACCTACTCCGTACATATGTACATACATACCTGCGCGATAATTGAGCCATTTACAGATTCCATGTAATCGTCCTGTACGTAACGGTACTCTCTACCCCGTACTGTGTATGTATGTAGATACTGGATCCCTGGACAACGGCCGGCATTGGTATGGTGCGTGGCTTCAGCCGCTGTCGTCCTCCGAGGAGCCCGAGAACCCCAGTCCGTCAAACACTCGGCACTCCGTACACATGTACTCTATCGAGGTACTCTCTGCACCGCGTCCACCACATCATCGCATGATGCACACCCGGCGCAACAACCGCATCCCCCGGCCGCGCGAGCCGATCTTCCCATCGTGGCCCTTGCTGTCATCTGCCCCTCTTGCAGTAGTACAATTCCGCACGCGCCATTATCAGGCGCCGGCCCCTGCAAGGATAGGCTGACCTATGATGCTCTGAAGAGAATCCAACAGCAAGAGATATCATGAACGGTAAGTGAACATGCGCTCACTTGAGGACTCGGGAGTTGGGAATCCGGGGACCAAAGCCCGCGAGACAAAAGATTCACGTTCATTGGGGACGAGACACTTCTCTCTCTGCCTCTGCCGACAAGAAAAAAAAGCCCTCTTGGAAGTGATATAACAAAGCGTGGGAAAATGAAGTTGACTCAATTTCTGTCAGCAATACAGGTTCCGCTAAGTGCGTTGGTCGGCACAGCGTCGTCTAGAACCCGTACGTTTACGAAAATGGCGCCCTTCTCTGGAAGTTTAAATGACGACAGACAATCATTGAACCATTTATCTCTTCTATTTGCCTCTTCTTCTGAACAATTTATCTAACAGCATACTAGTTCAGCCATGGACCTACTCCCCCTTGTCATTGGGAGCCATCACGCCCCGGGGTTGGCTCCAGGGCGAGATGATGGAGATGGCCGACGGCCTCTTCGGGCGCGAGTACGAAGTGTACCCTTACGTGAAAGATTCGAGTTGGCTACAGCCCCGTGGCGGACAAGGCGGCGCCGAGTATAGCAATCTCAATGAAGCACTGCCCTACTGGTTCAACTCGATGGTACCGCTGGCCTTTACTATCAAGAACGACGCCCTCCAGGGGCAAGTGACTGCCGTAGCGAGACGAGTTCTCGATCTACAAACCCCCGATGGCTGGATTGGACCGGAATCACTGGAGCAGAGAAACTTTTGGGCCCGATTTCCCTTTTTCTTGGGCTTGACGCAGCTTGCCGAGGTCGACCGCCGGTGGGAGGAGGACGTGGTGAAGGGCCTTCGCAAATTTATGTTTCTGGCCAACGCGATGCTCAGGGACAATGGCCGGGGCTTTGTCGTTTGTCCTGACGGGGTCGACTGTTCGTGGGGACAGGCCCGGGTCCCTGACATGATCACCACGATTCAATGGCTGCTGGACCGGCCGCACTTGGTAGCGCACGACGCGGAATTTTTGAACGTTCTCTGGGAGAATATGGATATGTTTCATGCACTGAACCCGATCAAGTGGCATGACTGGTATACCAATGAGACGTATCCCAAGGTCGTGGACCCGCAGAATGATAACCTGTTTACTTATATACACGGTGTGAATGTAGGACAAGGTAAGCGAACAATAAAGATAGAAGAACTGAAAAAATCCTGATGCAGTGCAGAGTTGATGCAGTTCATTCCCACTAGTGGCACACGCGCTGAACTGTAGTAACTATCAGGCTTGAAGTCATCCGCCGTCATCTATCGTATCAACGGCACCCAATCTCTCGTGCAAAAGAGCTACGACGCCGTGGACCTCACATTCCGTTATCATGGCTCAGCATCAGGCACCATACTCGCGGATGAGAAGCAGGCGGGCTTGGCACCCTACATGGGGAGTGAGCTCTGCACCGCCGTCGAAACCAGCTACTCGCTAGCCTATCTCTACCAAGTCCTCGGACGGAACGATCTGGCCGACAGGGCCGAGCGCGCCATCTTCAACGCCTTCCCCGTCATGTTCACAGGCAACAAGTGGGCACACAAATACCTGGACCAGCCGAATCAGCCCTGGGCACTTAACATGACGGGCGAGGACGGACACGTCCCACCCGTCTTCACCACGGCGCGCAGCGGCGTTGCAACGACGTTTGGGATGGAGCCTCAGTATCCTTGCTGTACGGTCAACCACGGCCAGGGATATCCCAAGTTCCTATCGAACAGTTGGGTCAGCGTAGGCGCAACGGGTGTGGCTCATGTGCTTCTTGGCCCCTCCGAGATGAGCACCGTCATTGACGGCAGCCGCGTCGAGATCAAGTGCGATACCATGTATCCATTCAGCATGCAATTCGTATATTCCATCGACACCTCCAACACGGGTTTCGACTTTTATTTCCGTGTTCCGGACTGGGCCTCCGGGTACGTCTCCGAGGTGACCAGTTTCTCCTCAGACGACCACGCCACCCCCACGACGAAGCAGACGCGCACGAAGAACCAGCACGGTTTGATCAAGTTCCCTCTCCGACAGGCCAAGCATCGGATCAACATCTCTCTGAGTACCGCGATTCGGACAGAAGCCCGCTCCAATCACACCGTGTCAGTATTCTACGGCAACGTGCTTTATGCCCTTGATATGGGCTACAACGCTACCTCCACGCTGCCGCATTCGTACAAGGAGCCGCGCGGGCTCGGCATGGCGGGATATCCCCCCGCCGCTAGGGATTACTTCGTTCGCAACACCAAGGCCTGGAATGTGGCCATCGATCCGCACACGATACAATATCGAGAAGCCGATGACGTGAACAAGCGTCCTTGGCAGGGCCCCATATTCGAACCGGGCCTGGCGCCTACGTACATGACTGTCTTGGGCTGCGAGATGGAGTGGCCGCTGTTGATGGGCGTAACGCCGGACTGGGCGCCCGAGCGGCCGAGATGCGTTGGGGCGAAGAATCAGTATCGTCTGGTTCCGTACGGGTCTGCCAGTGTGCACATGTCGGAGTTGCCTGTTTTTGAGGACGCGGTTTGACGAGGTAGGATGTGTTTTATGGTTGGACCTAAATATAAGTTTTCGTAATCCGATCTTTTGTCAACGTAGGAGGAAACTTGAACTATGTATGTCCGTGGCTTGATTGCCGCAAAGAACAGACTGAAAAAAAATTTGGGTGCTCTTCTTTGGACAATAGGTGAGTGAAGACTATGGTCTATCGCACGGTGTACATATATGGATCGGAAACTTGGCGAGACGACTTGACGCGCCACGTGCGAAACGGTCTTCCGGACACGAAGTATGCCCAGAGCTCTCGAGTCTCCAGCAGCCAAGCCAGCACCGCTCTGCACTGATCTGTACATTACTACATAAGTTCTGCACAGAGAGCAAGTTCTTAGTTTTCCAAGCGCCAAGGCTGCAATACCTAGGTAGCTCCTGTCGCTTGATGAGCAAGAAATGCTACTGGTACTCCGTACATGGGTTATATGAGAGTCCTTCTTCCACGGAGTACAAAATCCGCAAGTCTTATCTCCCGTTGTGAGCCGGGAGGTTGATACAAATTTGAGAGACTGAAGGGAAGCCCAGAGAGGAGACTCAGGAGAGAACCTTGTGTACAGAGAATAGGTACTGATTGACGTCCTTAACCCAAGACATATTCGAAGCCCAATCTGGTGACAGCTGTGCAAGGGGGCGCTTGATACTAAAGAAGCGTTCATATACGGAGTAGTAACATACCTACTACACATGATCGGCAAACTGCGACGCCATTCTTCTGCGCAACGCATTCACTCCCGAGTCCCAACTCCCACTTTCCCCACCAGATCGGCTCCCCTCGCCTACCTGCTTACCTAAGTGGGGCGTCCCGGGATGAAACGGAGTGGACCCCATGTAGCCGGGCGAAAGCGCCAGGCGTGCCGTGCCGCTACTTCCTCGGCTATTGACCAGCCGAAGCACCCGACAGACGGACATTGAGCAAGCGGCGTAGGTAGAGTCCAATTGCCGGGAGATCGTTTGATTGAAGTGGTCTACTGTTATCTTCTCGTCGGTGCTACGATAGGTACAGATGTTGTCTCGACATGCTGGATCCTAGGGGTAGCAGACATACTGCAGCCTGCAGGTGGTGGCCCTAATCCTTGAGGTACACATTATTGGCAATCGGCCTCAAGTGCCGGGGGAAATAAGTCGTGATAAACCGTGCGACAAGTCGCAAAGGAGGTCCCAATATAGGTAGGTACGTACTCCGTATGTACATTATATACCTGCCAAATATGCGCATGCATGCAGGTCTGAGGTTCGTGCAAGTCGGCGAAATAACACGATGGCACCCCTTGCATTCTGCCTCAGTTGTCACAGGACAGCGGGGTCATGATCTAATACATACATCTCAGATGTATTTTAGATTCAATCTCTTGTCTCTTCACGGCATGAAGCTAATAAATAGGACGTGCAAGTGGCCCCCTACCTATCTATACGGAGTACATTAGGTACTTTATTCACTTTTGCTGGCGTGACGCGTCCAGCCTCCTCGCCGTAGCCCGCCCGAAGGGAGGTTGTCTGAGGTCTCCCTGCGGCTCACGTGTGAATCATTAGGGTTACATCTTGAATGAAATACGTACGTAGAGATGCGTGTGACAACTTACAAAGAGTTCCAGCGCGGGGTCCCATCGCAGGTGTACATTACTACATTCGGCTCGACGCCGTCCCGCAAGAGCCAATTGGTCCTGATAGCAATTCCGGGTCTGTCCCAAGTGGCATGAGTCCGGGAAGGGGGGGTTATAAGAGGCCAAAGGAAGTCTGACGACTTGATGCTGCTGCATCTTGATTGAGCCCTCGATAGTTCACGATTGAAAGCACAAGCTACGCGCCATGGTGACATCTCCGGCTCCGGCTCCGGCTCTGGTCGCATCTTCGGCTGCGACGCCGGCCCCGACAGAGCAGCCCGAGCTCTCGTCCGCATTGCGTGACCGTGAAGAAAGCGCGGACGGCTCGGCCAAGCCCGATCTTCCGATCGATGAGGCCAAACACGCAGAACGGACGCTCGCACAGGATGGGCCCGTCGAGCTCACCGAGGAAGACAGTCGACGCATCTGCCGCAAGACCGACCGCGTTATCCTCGTCATCCTCGTGTGGGTGTATTTTCTACAGATCCTCGATAAGTCCGTCCTGGGCTATGGCGCTACATACGGCCTGAAAAAAGACGTGGATCTGACTGGGAATCAGTTCTCGCTCGTCGGGTCCGTGGCGCCCATCGCGCAGCTGGTCTGGCAGCCCTTTTCGTCTGTTCTCATTGTCAAGGTGCCGCACCGCATTCTGATGCCTGTTCTCTGCTTGGGCTGGGGCGTTGCGCAGGCCAGTATGGCTGCCTGTCACAACTTCGGCAGTCTGATGGCCGCTCGCTTCTTCCTGGGTCTGTTTGAGGCTGGCTGCCTGCCCTTGTTTGGCGTCATCACCAGCCAGTGGTATCGGCGTGCTGAACAGCCCATGCGAATTGCTGCTTGGTACGGGACCAACGGGCTTGCCACCATTGTGGCAGCTGCCATTTCGTATGGCCTGGGTCACATCAAATCCGAAGTTCTCAAAGAGTGGCAAATGTATGAATCCTCTTGTCTTTTTTTTTTCTCCTCTTTCTTCCTTTTTACCTTCTTCTCCCTTTCTTCTCTTACCTCCGGCCCGGCCATCTTTTCTAACACTCCTCGCGGCTAGAATCTTTCTTTTCGTGGGCCTCATGACCATCATCTCCACTCCATTTGTGTACTGGAAGCTCGACAACGATGTCGCTTCGGCCCGGTTCCTCACCGAGCACGAAAAGGCCCAGGCCATTGAGCGGCTTCGCGCTAATCAAACCGGCACGGGAAGTCGTGAATTCAAATGGAGCCACCTTGTCGAAGCCGTCTTGGAGCCCAAGACATACTTATGGATCGGCATGGCACTTTGCCTCAATGCGCTTGCCAGCGTCACCAACACGTTCGGCCCGCTCATCATCAGCGGCCTTGTGACGGACAAATTCACCTCGACTCTTCTCAACATACCGTTTGGAGTAGTTCAGGTCGTTGTCATCGTGCTGGCCTGCTTCCTGGCCCAAAAGGCCCGCATCAAGGGCGCTATTCTCGCGCTCTTCATGCTCCCGGTTGTGGCTGGCCTTGCGGTGCTCTACTCGGTGCGCCGGGGCCCGGATGCCCAGGCGCCTCTGCTGGTGGGATATTACCTGCTAGCTTTCATGTACGGTGGTATTCCCCTCATCGTCACCTGGATCGTCGGCAACACGGCCGGCACGACTAAGCAGTCCATTGCAATGGGCGTGTATAACGCCGCCACCTCGGTGGGCAACATCATCGGCCCGCTTCTCTTTGATGACAAGGACGCGCCGGCGTACAAGCCGGGACTTCGTGCGTGCTTGGGCATTGTGGTTGCCCTTGTGGTCATTGTGATTGCGCAGTGGGCGAATCTGATTTTCCTCAACAAAATGCAGGAAAAGAAGCGTGTCCGGAATGGCAAGGCGGCCAAGGTCGTTGATCGATCTATGCAGTCGACTTATCATGCCATGGGGGAGCAGCAAAATGAGAACGACGAGGGAGTCCTGTCTCACGAAACATGCGAGGCGCGACTGGGCGAAAAGGCGTTTCTAGATCTCACAGATCGTGAGAACGATGAGTTTATTTATATCTATTGATTAGCAATCGAGAAGCTGATTTCCTTTGTTTCCCATTGTCAGAGTTCAAACATGTGCCTAAAATAAAACTCAAAAGTCCGTCTGGTATCGTGCCAATTTGCCAGTCGCCCATCGTGGGATCATCGTCTGCTACCCTTCGCTGGATCGCTTGCATTTGTACGTAAGTTTTGATGTGCAGGTGGATGACGGCCGCAGCGGTTTACCGATTGAATTGACTCTGCTGTTTCGTTTCAGCGCTTATGCAGACTTATTTGGAATGTGTGCCTCTCCGTGCTGAGTGGGCTGATGATTGTGGTTCAGAGTTTTCCGAGATTCGCCGCTGCACCCCCGAGATTTGAGACTACCCGGTAATGGTCTCAACATTTTGACGGTTTGGGCCAAACAGTACCTCCCTTGGCATTGTCCTGAGTCCTGACAGGCCATGCTCTGTAGAAATCCATGTAACGGCAAAACAGCGCAGATGAAATTGATTGTTACCTAGCATTCTTCAAACTTCTTCTGCGCAGCATGCGAGGGAACCTGCAGGTACCGCCGCAGAGAAATTATCTTGTATCATGTCACATTCCTATGTGATAGCGCAACGGGGTCAACGTAACTGCAACGGTCTCTTATTTTCAGTTAGAAGCGGACATCTGGCCGGCGTAAGGCAACTTTCCACCGTGAAGAATGATTGACAAGATGCTGCCGCCGCCGTTCCATTCGCGCGGGGAACTTAATCTTTGTCTTCTCTGGTTCATTTGGATCACCACCAAGTTCCAACAACAGGGTGGCACTGTGCACATCATGAAGGACGCCAAAGTCCAATAAGGAGAAACCTCTCAGCACACGCTTCAGTACCAACATAGTATGTGCGTACCTGTGAGACAAGAACTACGTAATTAGGTGCCCAACCACAATGTTTTGCCCCTTCTTCAAAAAGAGCAAAAAGCAATGTAGCGTTCAGGGAGAGAAAAAGGCAGTTTGTGACTACAATGTACAAACATGCACAAAAGTCAAAAAAAACTTGAATGGAAAAAAAAGGAAAAAAAGATGTCTCCAGGGCGTGATTCGAACACGCGACATTCTGATTGAGCTGTTCCATTACAGTCAGACGCCATAAACCAACTAGACTACCCGGAGAACAAGCGGAGAAGTGACTCCACTGGGTTCTGTTGTTGGAATCCCACGCCATTATTCTAGAATATAAAGGTTTTCCTCAATTGGCTCGGCTATCTTTGGTGCTTTCTGCGCCCCTTGAAGCGCCATAGAAGGAGAACCTCGAGGAAAGGCCTCACTAATAAATGCAAATTTAGATTCAATTTTCACCATGCTCAAACTCTTCGTGTATCTGGCAATCAAGCTTTTTGTGCGCGCACATAGAAAACTGAGCCACTAGATTGGGAGAAACGGAACAAACGACGAAGAAAAACCTTCCCTTCAGAAGATAATGTCATGCCCCGCCCACATGCTATCAAACTGAGGCCTCACAGCCAAATCATCCACCGCCCCTGCGCTGTGATCCCAGTCAAACTCTGCCGCGGTCCCTACAAGCATCCCGTCCGTCATATTCATGTTCGTATTGCTCACGATGAACTGGCCCAGGGAATCCAGGTCCCTCCATGAGAAGCCACTCAATGGGTCCATATCCATAGCTGACTTGACTGTTGTCGGCGGCGGGACGACTCGATCGTGTCGCTCGTTTGCTGCGTCGACCGCGAGCTGGGACGGCGGCTCCGTCGCGAGCTCGCTGCGTCTATTTGATACACTCTTCTCCGTGTGCCTAGTGACCGTTGACTTCCTCCAGAGGAGGCGCAGGGACGTGGCATACCGCCTCCCGAGACTGTGGGGGTTGTTGGAGGTCTTTTGTAGCTGTGTAATGGTGCCGTGTATGGCATGTTGGACGCCGCGATCGTTTTCACTGGTGATGGCTCCCGCCAGCCGGGCCTAGACACGAAAATGAAACAAGTAAGCAAAAATGGGACACTTCGATTGAGTGCGTTATAGGTTAAGTCTGGAAACGATTCAATCATCTCGTGGCTTTGCATACCTTGAATAGGAAAACTGCCGCGTAAATCACATAGAGACAGTACTTGAGAGGCATGCATTTGAGACCAGCCACAGGGTCTATAAAACTGTTTAATATGCTGAGAAGCGAGTTGGCGGCGTCAATGGATTCGTAAATGAAGCGTGCGTCTGGTTTTCCTGCCACGTTGGAAAACAATGCCTCGCGCGCGCCATTTGCTGGCCCTTCCTGGCCATTGTGCGCTGCTGCACGATTGAGATTGGCTTGGAATGCGAATGCATTGATGTATAGCCGCAGGAACTCGAATGATAGGACGAGGGACGCTTTGACTGGCGGTGTGACTGCGCAGGAGTCCACATTAGTAACATAACGATTGCGTACGACGATGGTCCTTCATCTCTATAGAGATGTATATGTGTTGTACGAGACTTACAGCTATGATTTGCCCAAGTCAATTTCCACTTTCGCAACATGGCTGCAAAGTCGTCCTGTTTTGTTTACACCTCAGAATTAGCGATAGGTGCCAAAAGAGGTTCAGGATCTGCCATGACAACACTCACAATGTATCGGACGTATTCTCCGCCAATATAAAGTTGCTTTCTGTGACTTGTGGATGAGTAAAGAATGTCATGGGCGTTGCTGATAAGTTGCGTCAACTCAAGATGGGCTTGGAACAACAATCCCATGTTGTCGGGGCCAAGCGCCTGCGCCTGTAACGTTGGGAAGCCCGCTGCTTGCAGATGAAGAGCCGGTCCGGGACCGCGGGACCAAAACCCTTTTCCGAGCCGGATAGACACTTGTCGGTCACTCATGTAACATGCTGCATAGATAAACCATGGTTAGTACAATTCTTTCTGAGGTTTGAAGAAGGGATCAAACGTCAGATGTAACATGATATATCGAGATCCGGGGTTAGCTGTTAGCTTACCTGCCCAGACCACTCGCTTGCGGCTCATTACTTGTGACAAGTTGCCGTCATCTGGCACAAGTGCAGCTTGCTCAAGTCTCTGAAGATAGCCCAGCCTGATGGCCATGCCCACGAGCATCCAGGCACCGTGGTCCTCTTGGCCACAGCCGATGGCAGAGTTCTCCTGAAGTCGTTGCGGTGCCCATTCGGCTAGGATTAGGAGCGCCTCAACGGAGCCAATAGAGTTCGAGCCAGCGTAGATGAGGGTAGACAGGAAGTTCTCGATATGTCGAGAGCATGCCTCGTATACCCGAAACCAGGTTGGGTCGTCCTTGGAAGCCACGGTCAAAATGGCAGTCAGAAGATGAGGTTCTTTCTCAGCCCATTCCAGTACCGAACATCCACTTTCAAAGAGTTTGCAATGGGCAACTGGAAAAAATGGATGGAACTTTTCGTGATATCTGGGAGGTGCAACGCAGGGTTAACACCATGTTGCATGGTTCGATGGAATTTCTCAGTGAAAAAACGTGACATGAACGACGAATGATACCTTCTCATAAGATAAGTTGCCTCCGCGGGGGTCAAGATGCCATCATCAAAGGGAGGATAGTAACAACCAGCAGATCTTCCCACAGCGTGCTGCTGCATGCCGCCGGCATGGCTGTTGTTGGCGGCGTTTTGTCCCAAGATTGCATCGCGCCGTCGACCAGGATCCAGATCAGCAACCTGAGCAAGCAGATCAAGTGCATCCGAGGGATTCAAGAGGTCAGTAGCTGCGATATGGCCTTCAAACCCATCTGTGCTTGTCCTTGAGCATGGCGCCGTGTCTGGCACGGATCCGACATCGGGACTATGCGCACGCCAGTTGCCGGTCTGTTGTGGAGAGGATGGCCATCCTTGTATCTCATGTGTTTCGCCTGGGAGTTGGCTGGAGCGATGTTGACTCGATTGCCTGCTATGAGTATCACATTCATCGACTTCGTCATCATGCCCGGCACTAGACGGCCCTTGTTGGAGAATACAGGCCGCGGCTCGCTCATTGTCGTGCTGTGTTGGTGGCATAATAGAATTTCGAACGCCTTTGATCCTACGGCCACCACGCCTAGACTTGGCCAGCACGCATTCCAGCTTTTGGTCAACACATCGCCGGCAAGGTGGCAGGCCAGACATGCCTTCGGAGTCACTGCTCACCCAGAAAGGCGTTAGTAGGCGAAGTCAAGGCTTTCTCTCTCACTCTGTGCCTCTTTCTCTCTGCGTCTCTCCCTCACTGTAATCCCCTCTCTTTTTCATTCTTCCGCTGCCACTCTCTCTCTTTCTCTGCCATTCTTTTTCTCCGTCATTTTTTCCACCCTCCCTCCCCCTCTCTCTCCTCTCTTCCACCTCTCTGTCTCCATCTCTCCTCTCTCGAGATTACCACCGCGGTGGGCAGTCAACAAGGGGCGGTGGGCAGGGGCAGTCAGCTTACAGATCGCATCTGGTCTTTCGCATTCGACACGATAGACACGCGCGCGACACCCTTTTGCCCTTGGATCGCGCCATGTTGCGGGTCGGCGTCTGGTTCGGCCGCGAATCCATCGGCTAAGAGACGATATCTAGGCCTAGGGGCGGATCGAGTCTTCAAGTTTGTCAAATGCCGTGATATGAGGGTTCTGTCACCTGTGGGATCGCTTGCTCCAAGCTTGCGGGGAACTTTCCGCGGCGGGGACAACGTCAATAGCCGCAATACGCGTCAAACGGCGCGAACGGGTAAGGCGGGGGGCCCTAATTGGCCAATGCAAACACGGCGAAGCGCCGGCGGCTTTCACCCACCATCGGCATCTCAACATTTAACACCAATTATGAGCCAGCTCTATCGCAGGGGTAAAGGGGAAATTCAATAAACTGTACAAGTTGAGTGGCCAGTAGGCTGCTGCCATTCGTTTGTGCTACAAGGTCTTCCGTCGCACTTGCCCACTTTAGCCTAGCAGCGTGTGGCGTTAGGTAGCGAACGGGCGAGCTGGTACATACCACCATTGACACGACAACTTATATCTTTCGTCCCGTTCGCCTTCCTCTTGCCTCCCCTCACCTGCTCTTGTTATCATCTCCAGATACTTGTTGATCGAGGTTTCCCGTAACATAAACCAACAATTACTTCACGCCACGGCAACATGGGAGCCACACAAAAGCCGGGCGTTTTGATGCTTGGTGTCATTAATCATGCACACGCCGAGTTCGATCAACTCTCCGATGTAGCCGATGTTACGGTTCGATGCACCTGCGCAAACGCGGCATGTCTCGTGGCTGATCATGCAACTGACAAGACGCGCCACACATCTAGCAAGTGACCTCAGGCAATAGAGACGAGTTCTTGCGCAACTGCGACGGCGGCAAGTACAACAACGTTGTGGCCATTCTAAGGACATTCGACTCCGTTCAGGTAAGCCGTCATCTTCCGCCAGCGACGCACGCAATGCCAACAAATTCGGTACCGATAGATTACGGGACGCTTCGATGCCGAGCTCATCTCGCATCTTCCCCCTTCAGTTCGCTTTGTTTGCCATGACGGCGCGGGCTACGACCAGATCGACATTGAACCCTGCACCGCCCGAGGTACGAACTCGCCTCGCGCTGCAATACAGCGCGGCCCGAGGAGTCCAATGCACTGATGATTCCGTCGCTGTTATAGGTATCTCGGTCTCCAACACGCCTAAGGCAGTCGATGCTGCGACCGCAAACACGGCCATCTTCCTGATTCTCGGTGCTTTACGACGGGCATGGATTCCCCAAACGGCCCTACGCGAGGGCAAATGGCGAGGTGCCAGTCCTCTGGGCCGTGACCCTCATCATTTGACCCTCGGTATCCTCGGAATGGGCGGCATCGGTACCGCTACGGCGAAGCGTGCTGCGGCCCTCGGATTCAAGCTCCAGTACCATAATCGAAAGCCCGTCGCAGACCTCGACAGCCAGTTCTCGACAGAAGCAGTCCCCAGATATGTCAGCTTCGATGATTTGATCAAGACGAGTGATGTCATCTCCGTCCACTTGCCGCTGGGACCGACCACCAAGGGCTTTATCGGCAAGAAAGAGCTAAGTGCAATGAAGGACGGTGTCATCATTGTAAACACTGCCAGAGGAGCCATTATTGATGAGGCAGCCTTGGCAGAAAGCCTCGATTCCGGCAAAGTGTGGAGCGTGGGCTTGGATGTGTTCGAAAACGAGCCCGAGATTGAGCCCAGACTCATCAAGAATCCGGCAGCCGTGCTACTGCCACATATCGGCACTGCTACGACCGACACACAGGTAAGTTGGAATATATATTCTTGCCATATAGTCCCGCCGCTGACAGAAACTAACAATAATAAAGAAAGAGATGGAGATTCTGGCTATCGACAACGTCAAGGGCGCCATCGCGAACGGCACGCTTCTGACGCAGGTACCCGAGCAGAAGTAATAAATGCGTACTCAGGTGTATGAGTGATTGCAAGGAATTGCACTGATAGAATTGGATACACAACCGTATATACTTAAAGGTTAAAACTATAATTTCTAGATTAAGCTTTAGTTTCTCAAGAGGTATCACAGTTTCGAATCAACACGTGCCACGTGTTTGAGGTCTTTGTCTGTTTCTTACTGTGGCCGTGCAAAGAATGATAATTCCCAGGAGCTCCAATCCCAATCTTGAGGCGACCTATCCAAGCCGCAACACTGAGCAACCTCTTGTCGAGCGATTGGAGCAATTGCGGCTGCTGACTCTCGTGACCTCGTCATCTCAAGCCGCCCGAGATCAGCAACTCCTGTCCTGTTATGTAGCCCGTCTTCGCGAACCTGCGTGAATTCTGTTAGCCCCCTCCGTCGAGAAGAAGACACAGACAAGACTCACATAAGGACAACATTGGCTACCTCGCAAGGGGTGCCGAGTCGACGAACCGGTATGCCAGCAGCAATCGACAGACCTGGATCAGTCCGCGACAGCGCTTCTAAATCGGTATTCGAGTCCCATATTCTAGAAGTCCGGCCACGTCAGCTCAAACAAAGAATCTCGGCGCGCGCAAGTGATGAGAGTGAACCCACTGTTCTAAGGGCTCAGGAATCATGCCTGTTTCTCCAATCATGGCGGGTGCGACCTGCAGTACGTTAATCAGCCTCTTATAAGTCGCAACCCGATTTTTTTTTCATGCCAACAACAGAAAAAAAGATGATGAAGGGAACGAATAAACCGTACTATGTTCACCGTGACGCCATCCTCGGCAACCACAGAAGCTAGATTGAGCCCCATGGAGCTGGCATCAGTTAGCTTCACATTCCGCGGACCTTTTGTTGCGTCCCCCCGTCTTGCGAAATCATCTCAAACGAGAACTTACCGTAGAGCCCCTTTCGAAGCCGCATAATGGCACCCGTTGATTCCGCCCCCCCGCGCCGCGATGCTGCCCACGAGAATGACCCGTCCCCAGCGCTGCTTGCGCATGCCTTCTAGACAGGCTTTCGTGACCACAAACTGGCTCCGGATATTAATCTCCATCATTTCATCCCACGAGTCTTCTCCGATGTCGTGTGGGTCGCGGATACGCTTCCCCATACCGGCATTTGCAATCAATACGGACACAGCTTCGTGCTTGGCGGCCACCTCTGGCATGGCCAGGATCGAAGGAACGAAGCATCGCGTGGATTCTCGATCTCCCAAGTCAGCCTGGACAATGACAAATAACTGGGTAGGGTAGATGCCGCGGAGATAGGCAGCGAGAGAGGCTGCTTTTTGCTACGGAGAATGGAAATGGCTTGATTAGCCTTCTGTGCTGCAATCGCCGGGTCTAGAAATCACCAGGTATTTCGTGGCTTACCTCGTTTGTCGAGTAATGAAGCGCAACGTCACAGCCCTCTCTTGCCAGTTTTTTTGCACAAGCGGCACCGATTCCTCCACTGAGGCGTTTTGAGCGGAACGTTAGCAACAAATCGAGATCAGAAAGATAGACAGCGTAGCTCGATCGGCATGGATGATGAGACAATTGCGCTTTGCCAAAACGAACCTCGCTCCTGTGACCAAGGCCAGACGGTTTGCTAAATCATTCTTTACGGGTTGTAGATGGTACGTTTGCACTGTATCCGTACTCATTGTGAAAGTGGAATGTGGGGGAGGCTCGGGAGTCGGTACCCTGATCTATTAGGAGGTAGGTACCGTCGGTCGTTACGGGGTCAGTATTCAGAGCTCGACGACTTTGTGTTTCACGATGACTTTAGACGTTGAAGAGAACGGCAAATCGTGAGTCTCTGTGTGCAATCAAGAAGATCCAAACGTAACAAGGGTAAGATGCTCTGCGACTGAGAAAAGAGAAAACAAAAGTAAGGCTTACACTGAAATTGAGAAGTCGTTCCTCAACTTTCTTTCCCTGTGACCTGAGGTTCCGATGCCGGTGGATCTGGCTGCGATGGGATTTTGCCGCACCGCCACGATCAGTCGAGAGATTTCGAGCCGAAGAAGGCTCATTGCCGACCGGCATTTGGAATCCGAAAGAGCCGCGCCATTACGTTTTGGGTCGCTCCTTCCATAAACTATCGGTGTACATAGTGTTCATAGGAGGTAAGTGAGTACCTTACCCCCGAGTCCTTACCCTTCGTCGTAGTGTGTGTAACACATGTATGCGGAGTACATACCTTAGGTACCTGGTATGTATGTCCACATCTTCCCCATTTCCAGAACGAGGGTGACGGGTCTTGAACCCTTGAGAGTCCTTGAACTCTTGATGCAGTCTCAGCAGATCATTTTGCATGTGACATAAAACCTTAGGTAGGTATGTACAGTACCTCTAATGTTGGACCGTATACCTCTAGTGTACTCCGTACTATCGCTGGTGTTGTATTTGGAGTCTTGGACTTGCCTTAGGGAAACACCAGCAGCAACAAACACGTGAAGGCCGTACGCCTTTCTGCTTCTGCTTCTGCCTCTGCCTCTGCCTCTGCCTCTGCCTCTGCCTCTGCCTCTGCCTCTGCCTCTGCCTCTGCCTCTGCCTCTGCCTCTGCCTCTGCCTCTGCGTGAGTGGCTCAGGTTCCGACTTCATTCTTCTTGGGGGGTGCAGCATTTTCTCGGCGTAATTAGTGAAAGCATGGGACGCGCACGTGCCAAACAAGAACTCTGCATGCAACAAGATAGATTACTTGATTGGTCGTCAACGGACTCACATCAATACACCTCCCGGCCACGGCCTGAGGAAGAGCTACGAAGGTATACATCGCTGGTTATGGTAAGGATTGCGGATGTGAAGGAGCAATGTGTTCAACCACCTAGCTGGCGGTGAATCGTAATGTGGCTTCGTATCGCAACCAGTCGAGTGGCGTGATAACCAACCTGTCTTGGACATTCAAATCGTCCTTTTTATGCCTCACTTTCACGCAGCTAGCTTATGAAGTGCAAGATGCATATTTGGGTTGTCCATGGACGCTTGAGCTGGCTGCCAATGTGTGCTCTGTAGTTGACTCAACTTGACTGGCATCAACAGATTCCGTTGCGTCGAATTGAACATGGCTCAAGGCAAACCAGAACCCATTCTCATTATTGAAGGGATGGGAAGTCTCGGGCGATGCTGTGTGACGGTTTACCTGACACGGGCTCTGAAAGTCAAATCTGGATGCCTTCACCACTGATCACTGACATGGAGGATTAGAATGATACGCAGGTCATGTATTTCACAATCGTGCGACATATTTGAAGCTGGAGCCATTCACAGGTGTACGGAATGCCAGACGATCGATCCTTATGCCCTGTGAGTCGTGACATTACTAGCCTACCACAATGTCTTGCCAATCGGTCCGTCGCCCAAACCTTCTTTACGGAACATGGCTCCTCCTCACGCGAGTACGCCGTGTTACAAATGATGAGGTTTTGAATGATGGTGTACATACTTGTATTGATCGTCCCTCTTGATCTGTGTATGTTTCCTCCGGGTCCTCAAGAGGCCATTCTAATTACAAAATAGGATTATCAGGTGTATGTACACACTCCGGCCTACAGACAAAACAGCCGTCAATTTCCACAGAACACCACGCCGAGGCATTGCAAGCCTGCGAGCATATTTTCGTCAGCAATTCGTTCTCATGGGCTGCGAAAATACTCTCTCTGTTTCGACACACTTACCGCGGGGGGTTGGGGTGGACACTTTGCCCGCTTTCCGCCCGGCGCAGCGAGCGCAATGCTCGCAAGCGCAGCAAGTACGATGGCAAAAGTCTTCATCTTGAGATGGACCGCGTGTGTTTTGGACAACCGGATGAGGTTTGATGGGTAGATGTTGGAGTAGCACGTCTGATGAGATGTGCTAGTTTGTGTTCAATGGGAGACGCTTTCCTGGTCTCTCTCTTTTATATTTCCTCTTCACTGTTTCCCCCCCCCCTTTTTTTTTAGAATACCGCCAAGAGCTGTCCTCTCTGTACCGGCGTTTCGTGTCAGAGACACGGAGCTTTGCATGGCTTTCGATGTGCCGGATGCGCCTTGCTCTGTGAGCCATGAGCCCATATGTACGTGCAGCTGTAGCCCCGAAACAGGAATGATTGAGGCGGGTCTCCGGTTGGAAGCCAAACTCCGCAGGAAGCTTCGCTTTTGACGCATGATTTACTGCGACTGATGGATGGCGGGTGTTTTCGAGGTTCTCGGCCGGCCAACACGGCTGTGTCTGTTTCGAGGAAAGCTTACATTCGTGTTGCGCAGGAGCAGACGTCCACAATTGCTCGTAGTGACACCGCCAACTCGGGCTGAAGAGGACGAACTTGATCATCTCCGAACAGCCAGAGGCCGCAAACGCCGTGGTAATCAATTTGCGTGCAGTACATGAAATAGAATGGAAATGGAGTGCCCGGGAAAGCTAGTCCACACCCGTCGGGACATTTGTTCCGCCTTCAGTGTTCACCACTGACGGCCGCATTGCCGCGGTAAAGAGACAGCAATGAATTTCGTTTGTGTCGCAGTAGGGCGGGTTGCAATCTTTCATTTCCTTCTTCCGATGGCATGACAATGAACACCAGTCACAGTCCCCAGGCAATGGCCTTCGCCTCATCCCACGTCATGAAATTGATGAAAATCCATCGCAGAAGCTCTCCAGCGACGTTTCCCCTACATCGGAACGAGTCCCTCTCCGGACTAACTTGTACGATCAAAGCTCCCTTCTTTCTGTACTCTCCATCAATGACGGCAAAGTGATCTGGATCCAACCCTCTTGTCTCCGCGAAGAAAGGGTGATCGTCGATGATCTGGTCGAGGCTACGTTGTCTACCGCGAGCAGCCGTGTATATTCTGGGCAGCTCCTCCGCGCTGCTTTCTCTGTCGGGACCGGCAACACCAGCCTCTTGCACGCCCCTGTTCATCGCCACGACCGCCTCATTGAAGATGCTCCTCTGGGATGAGGCTTTGTACAAGGCAAACCACCTGAAGGGCGTCGCTGCCGTCTTCTCGTCCGGCACGTCCAGTCGCAGCGTGTACCAGCCTTCGCCTACCGCGCTCAGGGAGCTCATGAAGTCAATAGAAAGATCAGGTATCAAGCGAAGGGCATCGTCGAAGCCATGGTACTCGTTGAGACTGACGAGCAAGGCGCCGCGCTCCTCCAGGTCTGTGGAATCAAGTATGAGCAAAAGAGTGGGATGTGTGCCACACTCGTGATGGCTGCTGTTTCGATGAATGTGAATCACCTCCTGCGTATCAAGGCCATCAAATCGCTCAATCACGATGTCTTCAATCTCTCCGCAGTGGTATCTTCTGAGTGCTTGGAGCACGGCCGACTCCTTCAGGTCTGACGCGGTGATGTATACTTTGAAGGCCAAAGCAGAGGCGCCCGACCCGGGGGTCCTCATCGCAATCGACTCTGAAACCGACATTCTGGCTCAGAATACAGTCAGTACGGTTGGCGCCGAAGAGTATGGTTGTTTGGGTTGCTTGAGCTTTAGAAACTCTGGGATGAAAAGAAGACGCAAAACATGGGCTCGTGAGCAGGCAGGAGGGAAAAAATCGACGGACGTGGCAACCAACAGAGCAGCGAACTGGCAGTGACGACGCTCTTCTTCATTTCTGCGTTCAAGGACCAACTTATCATGACTTCGTTTACGGCCCGCGCCCTGCTTCTCAGCACATGCAGGCTGCAGCCACAGACATGCGGGTTGGCTGCGCTGTTCGGTCGTGACTCGTGACGCGTACATAGGCTGCGATACATTGAAGTCGAACCAAGCAAAACGCTTCCAATCAGATCTGCGAAACGGCGGTTTCAAATGGGGGTTTCATCGTCCACGCGTTGTTGGGCCTGGACAGTGGAAACGCAGATGCCGCGTCTTCAACAAAGTCCTCTTCATGAATCATGATGCAACCTCACACCTCAATGCATCGGGTAAGCGACCGGGCAGAGATCACGATGACGAAAGCATGGTAAGAAGAAAAAAAAATAAGAAAAAAAGCATGTCATCATGTTTCCGCCATAATTCGTAGAGCGCGGCAGGAAATCCCGAATACTCCCGAGTCCCTAGATCACCTAGATCACCTCGGTCAACGCCCGAAACGCGAACGTCTTCATGCGGCATCAGTCTGCTACGCCATTCTGACAAGTCGCATGCTCAACAAGGCTTTCAAGCTAGATTCGCATGCAACGGCATGTAATTCGGAAGGTCGCATGTAGAGTCGCTGCAGAAATCTTACAATACGCCCGGTGATTGGAAAAATGTGCCCGTGATGTTGGATGTTGTGTTGGGGAAGATTGCTCTCCAGGTTCTCCGAAACATCATCTGGTGGCCCGTTGCAGGTCAGAAATGATTGTCTTGCAAGTTGCGAATCCAAAGCAACGTTGTCCGAGTTTGCTGTCGGGTGCTGCAGTGAGCAATGTGCCAAGACAATCGCCCAACGTTGAACATTCGCGCCCTTGCAGACGAATAAGACGAACAATGCAAGTTGCTGTACTCCGTATGTACTCCGAATGTACACACTTTTACTCGTCAGACGCATTCTATATCAGCCTCGGGCCATTGTTGTACAGCCAATACAGCCAACGAGTTGTGCGACGCGCGTTGCATGCAGCCAACAACAGAAACCAAAAGCAACTCGTGAATCGCTGTTCAGCAACTCGGTGGTACCCAGGACTGCCGTCGTAGTAAAAGCAAGATTGAAAGTTATTCCGAGAGGCACTTATTCATTTTGCTCAAACAGAAAAACAGAATGAAGTATCTGGCACGAGTCTGCCGCCGATCGGCGTTATGAAAGATGCGCGTTTACCACGAGTCATGGACTAAAAGGATTGATAGTTTGTTTTAAAATCGACTCAAACGTGTGACGTAGTTCCCGTAGCGGAGTGGTTACCGCGTGACTCTTATACGCTAGGGCTTCCCCTTGGTAGTATGGTAGAAATGTCAAGGTCCGGGGTTCGACCCCCCGCGGGAACATTTTTGCTCCTCACCCCGTTTTTCAACACCATGTCCTACGCTCTCCTCATTATTCGTCGCCATCATTTCAGTCGTCGTCAATCTTTATCACGGCACTTTTTTTTTTTCGCTCCTTCGGCGATGCGATAGCTTCAAGGATTCACACTCAGTCAACGAGGCCAACTGCGTCATCGTATTACACGGAAGATGACGTCGGAATGCAGTCGTCCCACACTCATTCATCACCTAACCCGGACTACGACACACATCAGCTTGAAGACTGCGAAAGCCACAAGAGCATGCATGCGAACAAAGATTCTGCTTCTTTTTGGCCTTCTCAGAAAGATGGACTTAGTCGCCAGACTGAATGGATTCGAAATCCCTCCGTGAGGATAGAAATAACTACAGTAGATACTTTGCGATGGACCGTACACTCCACTCACTCGTTGCCGTCGACCGTTTCTGCCTACCGGCGATACAACAACACAGCGTGAAGCTCCTCTTCTATACAAATACATAGCCAACACACATTCTTACTCTTCCCAAGAAGTCTCTCACTTTTGTTTAGGCCTTCTTTGCACACCAGAATGATACAAAGCTTGCCCATCGGTGAACAAATGCCAAAGAATAGGGAGTTATCACTGTTTCAGTAGCCGAGTTCAGTCAAATCAAGAACCTTGACCGTTTGATCAAAGGAACAGCGTCTGTATGTGGCACACAAGTCAAGAAGCGAAAGAGACCGCAGCAGTCAAACGACGGTGCCGAGTATGACAAGAGATGAAGTGGCGACTCTCTTACCATGGCATGTCGAAGTACACTTTGGACAATGTACGAAAAGTTTGAAGACGGAGATGAGGGCTCCGAAATCAGAGCTCGAGGCGTGTCTTTATGAGGTTCTGGACGAGGAACCCAATGATGCTGACAGGGTCCTCGATATGTCCACGGGGGGCCTTGTTGCAGAGAAAGCTCAAAGAGGGCAGGCAGGTGGCGTGCCAGTCAAGACTCAAGAACAGAACGAAGAGACAGATAGGCGGAGCACTTTGACTTGCTGATGGGTATTAGCGTAAGATGCTAGAGTTTGTGAGCTTCCATGCTATGGCCCAATGCCCACGGACCGCAAAGTTTACTGACCTGGATATGGTATTTCCCTCGTGGTTTGTGCCTCAATTTGGAACTGAACAAATGAGGGAGACGACTCACCGAACAGAAACATGCACCAGACCGCTGGTAGCACGGATGCTTTTTCAGGAGAGAACTCAAAAAAGTCCCGACAGGCAAGCAGCCCTAGATGCCAAGCAGAGCGCCCTTGGTGGAAGGCGCCAACTTGGCCCTCAGCAGTCGCTTCTCATTCAAGATCAAGATTTCCCCCCTACGGCCAAAGCAAAAATTGGCCACACCGCCCGAAACGAGGATTTTACCCAGGAGAGTACCACCCGGGGACCAGATACTGATGCCATCGCCCGATCCACTGTACACGTTTCCATAGACATCGCACTTGATTCCATCGGGAACGCCCGCATCCACCATGGCAAACACGCGCCTATTAGTGAGAAAGGGCTGCCCAGCAGAGAAGATAACGTCAAAAGCGTATCTGTGTTCCAACCCAAACAAAGCGAGGAAAATGAAACGAACAAGGGAAAAGAATCGCAGCAAATTAGCAATCGAGTTCAAATAGCGTGCTTCAGTCAGGGAGGGTCACTGGTCAGGCAAGCAAGCCTCTTACATCGTCGAAGGATGAGTATCATCAACCACCCCATCCCCATGGAACCGATGCGTATCGGTAACATACAACACCCTCTCATCCGGACTAAACGCTATCCCATTCGGCCTCCCAAATCCATCCGCCACAACGCGAATCGATCTCGTCCGTGGATCAAAACGGTACACCTGGGACGGCAGACGAGGTTTTGGCCGGAAACCCTGCTCAAACCCGTATATCGGATCTGTGAACCAGATCGAGCCATCCCGGTGGACGACTAGGTCGTTTGGCGACGAAAAGGGCCTGTTCATGTAGGACTGCAGGATGTAGCGCGACCTGTATGGAGGCCTGCTCTCCATGTAGGAGAGCCCGCTCGAGGTATTCATGGAGCCTTGTGCGCAGAAGAGGATCCCGTTTTTGTAGTTCACGCCGCCGTTTGGCATGGGGATATTGCGCGTTTGAACCTCTTCTACCCGGACTGGCTGTCTGTTTTTGTTGGAAGATGATGATGGCGGGAGGGATACTTTCGTAATGACGATGCGTTGTTGCTTCTCCTGCGTGGAGGGATCCTGGAACCGGTTGCTCGTGACGAAGAGGGTGTTGTCTCGGGGGATGAAAACCCCGGCTTCGTGGGCAAAGGGGATGCTCTTGTTCTCGTGGAGGAGTTCGAGCGTGGGGGAGGGCCCGAAGAGTCGCTTGGCGTCCTTGTGGAAGATGGTGAAGGGGTTCACTTCGCGGGTGGCTGATGCGGTTGCCGCCGCCCAAAGAGTGTAGGCGAGAGTGGCAACGATCATGATTGAGTACGTTGGGCGAGAATGATGAGCTACACAGGGTCGATCTATGCTTTCAGAGCACGTGGATGAGGGGAAGGGTCTCGTGTTTATATACACGGAGCAAGCCACGATTGCTGTATATATGCATATATGCAGCGCAATCATTACATAGTGGCGTCCGCTGCGATAAAATGCATTGTGTGTATTGTATTTCAAGACCAAGAGCAGCCAAGGAAGGAGCAGGAACAGCCACGCGGGAATCCCTCGCATCACGATACGAGCGTCGCATTCTAGATGATATGCCGTCATACGTGGAAATATATTGTCTAGTCTGACTGACATACGCCAAACTCCCTGAGCTTCCCCCCCTCTGAGTTGGAGGCTTGGAGCATTCTTCCTTTAGATTGGCCCAAACAACCAAGACAACGTCTTACTTCCCACCACTGTCCAAGTTTAAGCTTCCAGTCGCCCACCCATTCAACACATTGTAGTTCTCGAGAGGCGAAGTCCCGTGCAGCTTTTCATAATGTGGCCTCATACCACACTGTATGTCCTTGTGCTTCTGCGGACATCGTCCACAGAGGAAAGACGCGATCTGAGACCCAGCGTCCTTGCCCTCGAACCAAGCTCCGTGCAGGAAGCCAAAGTACTCAGCGCTGGTGGCCTCGCCGGCGAACCACAGCCGGCCTGTGTTGGCCCGCAGGTTCTGGTGCATCTCCAGCGTCGTGCCAATGGGCCAGTTGGAGTAACTACCGTAGGCCCAGGGCTTCTTGGTCCAGCGTGGGTACATGAACGCCGTCGGTTCCGGCACAGCTACATCGGGGAACATTTGTCGCAGAACGGCCAGCATCTCTGCCTTGGTCTGCTCGTCGGTCTGTTGCTCCAGCCGGTAGGACTCGTCATCAACAACAGTGGCGAAGATGATGTTGGAGCCCGGTAGAAAGCCATCGGCCGAGAGGGATTGCCAGACGGGGAAGTAGCCACGCTTGGTGGGCGACGCGTACAGGAAGTACTGTGTGTCCGCGGGCCAGAATGTGTGATTAAATTGCATAAACAGCTTCGTGTAGGTGCCCATGCTGAACTTGGAGATGGCGGTGCGCTTCCACTCGGGCAGCGGGGGCTCGAAGCCGATGGTCTGGCTCTGCAGCACGCCGAGTGAGAAGGTGCAGATGGCGTATGCGGCGGACACGCATGAACCGTCGCTGTTGTGGACGGTGACGCCGGTGTCTGAGTAGGTGATGTTTGTGATGCTGGTCTTGAGGAGGAGCCGGGGGTCGTTGGGCCGGAGGAATGTGTTCGCCTCCTGCTCGATGATGTGGCGGTACCCTCGGGGATCAATCACCAAGTTATTTTCGTCACCGAACTGGTGAAACGTGAGGTTGTCGCCCGCGGCTCCGAAGATGAGCGACGAGTCCTCTGGGCTCCGTGCGGCTTCCCAGTCTGCATTGTGTGTCTTAGTTTCTAGCTTTCTGTATCGTACGCCAGAGGAGGAAGAGACAAAGACGGGGAGGAATGACAGGGGACGGACAAGGAAAATGACACGAGGCCGGAGAGAGATCCGGAGATCGAGATAGGAACACAAGAAAGGACTGCAACATGACTAACCCCAGTTCCACCACTCCACGGCCTGCCGCTTCATATCGCTGTGTTTCGGATTCCAGCCGGCGAGTGCGAGGCCAGTACGCGCTGTTTCATCCTGGAGGTTCTCGGCCAGCATCCGCCCGGCCTTGGCGGATGCTTGATCCCAAGCCTTGGAATACTCGAGAATGAGCTCGTGATAGTCGGTGTGGCCCGTCTCATTATACGTCAAGATGGAGCTGTAGTTTGAGTTTGAGTTTTTCAAGCCATGCTTTTGTGCCTATGAACAGGGTGAGCATGCTTTCGCGTATTGTGCAAAATATGTGAGCGCAAGCATTGAGCTGCTTTCTTATTCCTCTTTTTGCATCACATCTTAACTCTTTCCATCACTCACCAGAAGCCAGATTGGATTTTCTACGTGAAACCAAATTTAGCCTTGACTCATGAAAGGGGGAGGTGGAAAGCCAACGTCGCAAGGTTAGGGTCTTTTATGTGGCAGGAAGATGCTTACGAGGGCCACTTGGATTGCCGAGGCCTTGGATCTAGACAAGGACGTGTGAGTGAGCCGGCTGTCAATATGTCTTGGGGATGTCATCTTTCCCATAATTCAGATCATTTTAAGCGATTTTTGACCTTGTTGGATGACTACATCACGCCAAGGCTGTGAAAACTCACCCAGTTGGCGCCGAGTTCGACCGCCCAAGGTGAACCATCCCCTTGCTTGCCGAACGATGCGTGCGTGGCGCGACCGCCGATGCGATCATTATACTCAATGATTATAAAGTCTGTGATGGACTCGTTTCTCAATGCTTGCTGAGATCGCAGTTCCATCAGTTAGCCGGAAGAACACCCTCGGGCTCTCAGGTCGAGAGTTGCCAAGTGACGAAGTACGAGGCGAATTTGCAATAAGCTCGACTTACAGCCGCCGTTATGCCTGCCATGCCGCCTCCTCTTCCCCGTGTGTCAACACTAAGAATCCGTAAAGTCGGGATAGTTCGCAACTATTCACTCACAGAATAGCCACCGTTGTCTTTTTGCAGGATGCGTCGTCCTTGGCCGCTGAGCGCACAACATGGGCCGCAGCAGATTGAATCCCGAGGCAAATCACTGCCCCGAGAGTCATCATGCGCATGGCCATGGTGAATAACTAATCGCCTGCCACTGTTTGACGGCTCAAGAGAGAATCCTATAACCTGCAAGTCGAAAATCTCGGCAGGCAGAAATTCGGCGATGCAATGCACGGGTGACGGGTCCGGGATGAAGCGACGGGACGTTTTACTTGGCCCTCTTGCGCCCTTTTTGAGGGCATTATGGTAATGGCATGCGGCCTCTCAGAATGAACGAATGCTTCCCGGGCAGATGGAACAAGGCTTTATTGGTGAGCTTCCATTTTGGTTCTCTGTGCCTGGCGGTCGGTGGGCTGTGGACCTCGGTCGGTGTTTGAATCTCGGTGTTATCATGTACCCAATGGCTTTAGAAGCTTAGCGTATTGCTGTATCGAGGATTCAAGGTTGCATCTCACTTTTAGTCTTCTTTTATTAGCGTGCGCCTGACGAGGCATATTTTAAGTTATCTGATGTGTACCTGGTATTGGGTCACGGTATTGGGGGCGGCTGTCATCGTACATACTACATACATACATACACACATACATACATACATACCTAGATGATAGCTGTGTAACTTGGTGTAAATCTGTGGGATTGGCTTGGGCTGACTTATAAGACTACCTATACGTGTAGGATACCTACGTGCACCTGCTTCCATATGCATGATATAAACCATGACAATGCCCATACTTGACATAGTTCTTCTACTATTGTTTGTATTCCATCTTCAGCTATTCAGGAATCAGTACGGCGTTCGGAGTCTCTTACTTATTACCCTGACAGGCTGACACCCTTCCAAGTTCCAACCCCTATCAGGCAGCCACATTCGCCGAAGTCACAAGTTGGGTGACAACTTACGCGTAACGCAGCGCATGCCCGTGATTCATGAACGTGCAGCTGCACTCGTAGGCCAACTGCTCATGTGAACGATTTCCCCCACGTATGGGGGATGCGTTTTCGGGGTCACATTCCCTTCTTCCCCTTGATTTTTTTCATTCTCCCCGTTTGCTGGTAAAAGTTTCACCCATATGTAGGTATGTATGTACATACATAGTTGGTTAGTCACCTGGCTGCACTGCTTTTCACCGAAACCTATAGTTGCATGCAATGATCAATCTCTGAGCCGCTAGGTATGTACATACCTATGTAGATTTATTGCAGCAGGGAATTGGCGGCCCGGATGACTCGGGAGTCGGGGCTGATCACTCGTCAATCGCGCGGATCTGAAAATTTGACAAGATTGTCCCATATTACTGGCCTCGCTCCAATGTACATACATACATGGATAGAGTCGATAGACACAACGCCAAGCGGGAGGGCAATTCAGTAGGAAAGTTACCGCCGCATTGCGTCCTGGAACCCCACGTTCTTGAATCTTCACACCAACTTGGCAAGTGACGACCAGGACTCTCCCAACTGAGTCCCAAGGGCCAATGGCACCGTCCCTCCCTCAACTCCCGAGGTGTCTTCTTTCTTCGGCACGCCCCCGCCAAGTTTGGAGTCACGGTCCGGAAAATGGCAGCAATCGCACTCCGCCCGCGGACGAAAACAAAACAACATGATACACTCCAGCCTCCAAAACCCGGGCCTCCGGCTTCCGAGCATCGCGCAACATGGCCAAGTCCGCAGAGCATTTGAAGCAAAGGAGGCACCTGTACGGAATAAACTCCGCTGATAAGCACCTGTGCAGTTCAGCCCAGCATGATGGGGCTCGCCTTGGCCCTCGGGCGAGTCGGCACTGAAGTCGGGCGCCAAGCAACTTAGTAGTCCGTACTCCGTCACCAGACATTGTCTGCAGAAGAGCCATGATGAAGTTTTCTTGTGCTGTAGGCACTTGCACTGAGAATTGGTGCTCCATTCTCCATGTACGGAGTACCAAAAAAAGAAAGGCTATGTAAAACTGCTTCGACTCGGAATGATAATCTGTACAGAGTAGGTACAGTGTAAATACTTCCGCATGTACGGAGTAGAACTGTTCGCTAAACCCCGCAGTAATATGCCGCTACCGTCGACCGGCGTCAGTGGTCACCAGTGGTGTGGTGTACATGTACCTACTGTGCTTCGTAATTTTCCCGCCGACCACTTCCAGAGACTTGCCAAGTTGCCTCATTGAATGATGAATCCTGTATTTGGTTGATACTTTCCTGCTGGTCTGACGACGACTTTCTACGCAAAGCACGCGACTCATTGCGTCATAAATCGACTGCAATGTGAAAAGATACCAAAGATACACCTTCATCTACGTATGTACGTCAATTGATTACCTACCCCTTTTATAGATTCATGGATCGTATTTAGTCAGTGTGCATATCTAGCATGCACAACGGCTTGGATATGTAGGCACGCCGCACAAGAGAAATCATTGCTTGTGGTGGTCCAAACTTTGGACTCGGGGCTGTATCTCCGCCTGTCTCTACCATTCAATGGCTTTGCCTCTTGTCTTCTCGCCTCTAAACACGTCTTCCCCCTATCCTGTCCCTAGTTTATACTTCTTTACCAAAGCTCTTCGTCCCGGCATTACACGGAGTAACGTATTGCAAACGTGGGCAAGATGTGCCAAATGCATCCTCGGACACTACGGAGTACTTCTGCAGGAATATCAACTGATCTTGCCTCCACAGGGCTACCTAGGTACGCGACAAGGGCATCGTCAAGATCCACAGCGATCAGAAATCGGATACCTATGCCCCGGGAGTTGAAAGTTAAACTCACCGCTCACGGCAATTGCTCCCCAACAGATCGCGGGGGTTTCAAAAGGTATGTATAATGTATGTATCGTGTTGTCGTGACTCGTGTGTATGCGCCTGCCTACTTTGTATGTTGTTGAAACTCCAGCCATCGTCGATGCTGACGCATCACGTCACCAATGTGTGACGTGAGGGAATTGGACGTCCCCAGAACTTTCTACTCTGTTCGTCTGGAGAGCTTCTCGACGACCTTTTCTCAACTTCACATCTTCGTCGCTTCGAGCCATCAGCCATGGCTGCCACGGAGCAGAAAACAAGGACAGCAAGCCTGGGGCAGCAGCTACCTCGAGGTGACCCTCACGTAAGTAGTCGCTCAATAGAAGAAGCTCGAACGCTATGTAATATATTGCTCTAGTATCTACTGTTTGTTCTTCCAATAGGTACTAAAGCCATCAGGCACTTAGGGCGTCAGCGTTTCCCTTCCCCGATGGAAAGACACCGTCGGCTATGCCAAACACGACCCCGATGTCCTTTCTCGTCTTGAGAATGGCTACCCGCGCTTCTTCATCCATAGCCTCGTCGACAAACTGGCGGCTCGTCTGCTGCAATGGGCTATGAAAACGTCTACGCAATGGGACACAAGACTCTCGGAATTGTCACGAGACGAAACTGGAGTGCGGCCGGAGCTTCTCGCCATGGCGTTTCCCCATGCGCATACGGCGTGGCTGTGCGTGGAATATCTGAGCAGTCTTGGTGGCGTGGACAAAGAAGATCGGTCGTCTGCGCCGGTAATGACGCTTGCTTTCCAGGTCGACTTCACAGGGAGGATCGAACAGATTTCATGCGGGGGTTGCTCGTCGATGAACGATCCATTCCAGAGCATTTGCGTGGTCGTCTTCCCCGAGGAGCTACTGAAGGAGGCCAAGGCGTTCTGGCAACACACTGGATTTGGTGTTTCTAGCAGACATGCAGAGTACTGGTCTGCCAATGCCTCCTTTTTGCACCAGGAGACCGGCAGCGAGGACGAAAAGCCGATAATAATGCTACCGTCCGTTTCGGATTACCAAGATGCCATCAACACAATCAGACAGCGGATCGCAAGCCTATATACTTCCCCATCGCATCTAGTGCAAATTAACGACGTCTTCTTATACCCTTGTGGCATGTCCGCCATAGCCAGCTCTGCATCCGCGATTTGCAGCCTACAGCCAGACTCATCACAGCGATTTCAAGTCGCAGTATTCGGGTACGTGTGTGTAGCAAGATGAATAATCTCGGTTCGAAAAGAAATCCCATCCCCTCTCTCCCCTTACTTACCCATTTCGATGACGCGTCCTAATCGAAGTATGTAAACCCCTCGCCAGGTTTCTTTACGTAGACACCTTCAAGGTCTTCACAAAAGTCCATAAATTCGACTACAAGCTCTACGGACACGCCTCAGCCTCCGACATGGACCAGCTGGAGCGGGATCTGCGCGGCGGGATGCGCATCCACGCCCTATACACGGAATTCCCGGGGAATCCACTGCTGGGATCCCTCGACCTGCACCATCTATACGCTCTCTCGCAGGAATACAACTTCTACCTCGTCGTCGACGACACCGTCGGCACGGCCATCAACCTAGACTTGACGTCCTTTTGCGACGTTCTCTGCACAAGCCTCACCAAGATGTTCAGCGGCAGCTGCAACGTCATGGGCGGTAGCGTGACCTTGTCGCCTCGCTGTCGCAGCAGAGATACTCTGCGTTCTGCGCTGATGAGCCAGTACCTAGACACGTACTTCCCGGGCGATGTGCTCGTCCTGGAAGCAAACAGCAGGGATTTTGCGCAGCGCATGTCCGTGGCCAACGCCAACGCTGAGGCCCTGGCCGACAGACTGCGCCGTCATCCGTCCGTTGCTGAGGTCTTTTACCCAAAGAGTAGTCCTACGCAGTATCTGTATGATCGATACAAGAGGGCTTCCGTAGAAGCGGGATACGGCTTTCTGCTGTCGGTGCGGTTTGTGGTCCCCGCGGCGGCTATTGCCTTTTACGACGCGTTGGAGGTGGCCAAGGGGCCGAGTCTGGGGACCAATTTCACGCTGTCTTGTGCGTATACGTGGCTGGCGCACGCGGCGGAGCTCGAATGGGCGGCTGGCTTTGGCGTCGTTGAGCATTTGGTACGGATGAGTATCGGGGTCGAGACGAGACAGGATTTGGAGGAGAAGGTAGATGTTGCTTTGGGGGCGGCGAAAACGGCGTCTTCTTGTCGTTTGTAGCTGGTTGCTTCTCTTCTCTCTCGGAATAGGTAACATGAGGTGGCCATGATGATTGACGTGACCTACCGATAGCCTCACTAGCCTTGATATCTCATGTCTGGCGTAGTAAGGGGGGCTGCGTCTACGGTCTGCGTCGTCGATGGAGCTAAGCGTGAGACTATGAGGCTGACCGCATGCATGACATTAGATAGTTGTGCATATGATATACATACCTATTACCTAAATAAATTGTCAGCCTAGATTTCGTTGCGCACGCAGCAATCTCAAGGTTTCGGATGGATTTATTAGGTACACACCTGTTAGCACGCACCGCTTCAGTACGAGCCTGTGCAAACAAACCCAGTGTGAGTTTTGACACTGCATTAAAAAGTAGATAATAAAACACTAAACTATGATTACATGCATAATCACGTCACTCGCACAGAATAGGTATAAACGAAAAGCAAACTTCCCAAAACAAAAACCCCTCACTCTTCCCACGTAATCTTCATACTCGTCGGAAACGGCCACGCCCGACTCCACGTCTCATTCATATACCCCCCCTCTCCAGGCGCCCTCTTCAACTCCCCCAGCGAGCCCCTCGCTCTCTGGAGACCTTTCTTCCGAAACAGCGCACGGAATAGCTCCACCAGAGCTACCTGGCTGACCTCCCTTCCGAGGCATGCCTGCGGACCCTCAGTAAAATGCACATATGAATCCAGAGGCCGTCGGGGGTTCACCGTGCAGGCTTCGGGAAAATGCTCCTCTTCGCGGGCTGCTGCCCCCGAGGGGAGGAAGATGCGATGGCCGGCTTGGACATGGATCTCTTGTCCGTCTGACTCGGTAATGATGTCGGGCTGGGACGCGTGCCGGTAGACGTGAAAGGCGCCAGATAGGCGGATTCCTTCCATGGCGTGTCCGAGAAGAAGGGCATCGTTTGTGTCGTTGGGTGCGGCGGAGGCGAGGCGCTGGAGTTCGGGGAGGTGTTGTTGGCCCTCTTTGGAGAGATACCAGTCCACGGCTTGGGCAAACTATGGCAATCGTTGTCAGCTGGCTGTTTTCATTTTGTTTCTAGAAAAGGAGGAAAAGGCAATATGATAGGAGAACGAGTACGCTCCAGCCCAAAATCACATGTGCATTTTACTGCTGCGAGGGAAATAAAGAGCATCGTAATTACCATTTGTCCCTGGTTAGGCACCAACCCTGCAGCCGTAGGCAGAATCTGCTCCCACGTAACCTCTCGCGTGCCCAGCCCAGTCTTCGCCATGGCTTTGACAAGGTCAACACCATATCGCGACAGTGGATCGTTCTTGGCCTCTGCGCCCGTATAGAGACCTCGCATGCCCAGCATCTTTGCCAACTTGACATTCGTCTCCACGATATGGGCCAACCTCTCTGTCAATCCTCTGGCCGTTTGGCGCAGCGGGAACGACTCAACGGGGTCCGTGTCCAAAAAGATGCACACAAAGATCGTCGAGAGGGTCTGGTAGAGCGCCTGTTCGGAGATGACACCCCTGGGGTTCTCGGCAGACTTGAGTGGCATGTTGAACAGGCGTGCAACGAAGTGAGTATGCGCAAGGTTCCCGACATCGCGTACAATATCGACATGGCTCGTTCCAGCAATCTTGAATGACTTTTCTGCAAGCAGTCTCTCCGAAATCTTGGCGTAGAAGTGTTTGACGGATTCTTTCCATCCATCCTTTTGCTGCAGCTGCAGCAGCGGCTGCGGAATGGGGCGCTGTTCCGCCTCAGACGAGTGCTCGTCTCCTGGACGAGTGGACGGCTTGCTTCGCGCTGACCCAAGGAGATGCCTGAACCCCTCTCCCCACGCCGCTTTGTACTTGGTCTCGTCGGATAACACATACTTGGCGGCGCTGTAGGACGAGATGCTCACCCGGGGAGACTGGTACACAGGCCGAGAAAAGTCAAATCGGGACACAGTCTTGAGATTCGTCAAGATGCTGTGGTTCTCTGATGGAATTACCATCGGGTAGTGCGCGTACACCGAGTTTTGCCGAAAGTGGTTTGGAAAGGCACGGATAAACAACTTGTAGAAGACGCATCCGTTATTGACGTCCAGGTCATAGTTGGCTTCATGGAAACCCCATTGCGTCAAGTAGCCAGGATGGTAGTCAGTCGTATAATGCCTATCACCACGCACCAAGGACACAGCATCCGACAGCACCACGCGGGAAATCGTGTAAGTGGGCGCAATGCCAACGCCCGGAACCATAGGTGTCTTTCCCTCCTCCGCAACGAGCCCAGGGTACAGCTCAACGTGGTCGGGGTGCTGATAGAGGTTACGAAGGGACTGGGCCACGCCAGGGTCCGAGTTGATTTCCTCAAAGGTGTCGTACGCCTTGAGGCCAAAGTGCTTGCGGAATTCATTCAATCCTGCGAGGTTCCATTTGCGCCCACGCAAGATCCCCAGCATCTCGACTGGCTTCATGATCCTCGGCACGTTTTGGGCGCCAAACGCACCGCCGGGTTGCTCGATAGCGGTTGAGATGCAATTGACCAGGTCGTCGTCATTGAAGCTGCCGTCAGGCCCGCGAGTGAATCCACCAAAGGTTCTCTCTGCGGGATCTTCAGACACGGACATTTCGTACTTTTTTATCGCCCTTATCAGGACGCCGAGGTTCATCTCGCCGTAGTCATCACCCAGAAGCTTCGCGTAAAAGTCCTGGATCCAGTGATCATCCATCTCGGAGATGCAAGAATGCCAGCGGTAGCAGAGATTAAATTCTGCGGAGACAACGTTTCCCACGCCGCTTTCGGCGCCCTGGGTTGTGCCTTTGGCGACGCCCATCTCCTGCCTGGGGTCCAGAGTCCATGGTGTATCTACCCGGTTGAGGTTCACAATGTTGCGCACATAGTCCACGAGAGTGATATTGATGTATAATCCGGACGTGACAAGCCGAGCTGTTTCGAACAAATCTTCCTCGCGCTTCCTCCATGCAGCTTCCAGAGCCTCACCTTCCAGATTTGAGGGAGGCTCTGCGAAACGGTTGTTCTCGTTGATGGCTGCCAAATGGGTTGCTACATGGTTGTGAAAACGATTGAACATGATGAGCAGAACGCAAACGCCAGGAGGATTTCCAATAAGACGCTTATCCGCGAAGACATCAGGCTTGAGCTTGCCATCGCGAAATGTTCGAATCGAGTCGCGTGCTTCTTTGCTGTTTCCATAGAGAGGCGAGAGGTCCAGATACGACGACGAGTCGTTTTGATTTGGATCTTTCGAGTTTGTCCAAAACAGGTCTGTGGGGGAGAGATACTGTGTAAGCAAATGACAAGTGTGCGAGCCATTGAGCGCTGCAATGGCACCTTCAAATTCTTACCATGGATGACAATGGTGGCCCAATACCACATGATGCTCGAAACGTTGTTTGGATTCTTCTTGAACACATCTCGCGCCATGACAGCCTCGTAGATTACCTCGGGATCAGGCAGTGATCCCATGTTGGCCGGTCCAGGCTTGACTGTGCGTGAATATGGCGTACCAGCGGCACCGAGCTTTGGCAGCAATGGATTCTGGGTAATGTGAGCAAAAGCCCGACGGGTTTGAGTGTAAATTGAAATACGGGTCCTTCAAAAGTCTTACGTTGTTGGAGCCATCAGGCTGGCGATACTTGAACTCGTCCCCCATGTATAGCAAAGGGGGGTGGTCCAACGAATTCCACAATTGATCAATAAACGAGTTGGTCAGAGTTTCCTGTCGCTTTGATTTTGCTGGCATCATGGAAACTAGTTGAATGGTGCGCTCCATGATCATTGTCTTGTCATCCTGAAGAGTCTCGCGCTTGACCTTAGCGGTGATGATGTCCTTGAGCGTTTTTAAATCTGCGCGGCGCTTAGAACACCCTCGGCCATGTAGCGACTCAGATGTAAAGATTTAATGGAGAGACTCACCTCGCAGACCGAACGATTTGAGATCTTGTATGATGCCAGGCCGTTTCGAAATATCTCGGTAAGTTCCATCTCCTCTCTCGGTAGGAAGCGGCCGCTTGGACGCGGTGCGCAACTGCAAGAGAGACGCTACGGAAGAATGTTTCCTGTTCGTCTGATACGTTTTGCCATTTCGTTGGAGGACTTGATTCTGGCCATCTTTACTGTATTGGTGATTGCCGTTGGATGTATGGTCGACTGCGTGAGCCCCGTTGGCATGTGTTCCATTCTGCGTGCCATTCTGCGCGCCGTTCTGCGCGCGACGGGCAGCGTGCTCACCAATCATCTCTTCGCTAGACATGGCTGCTTACTTGCTCTTCTCGGGGACAGACAGGAGTGAGAGAAAACAAAAGAGTCTCCTCTCGCAGGTAACAGGTTATAGGTCTACTATATATGGTGCGAACTTACCTGGTAGCACACGGCGATACAGTATCACACTGACGTGACTGCTGAAACACCCACTGCCCAGAGATAAGCCAATGAAGCCATGAGAAATAAGGAGAGGGTCGCCTCTCTACGGCATAATCCATTCATCTAGCGAAGCACGCTTCTCATCAAATGGGATGGGCATCTTGCTGATCTGCAGCAGAAGTTCAAAAAGCAGAGAGGGCCACAAGCACGATCTAGCGTCCACCTGTTAGCCACAAGCCAAGACACGCCGATTCGTGATCTTCATCCTAGTACTGAGGAGTAGTGTTTGACTAGGTGAAGAATAGAGACAGAATATGTTGCGTGGTGGGTGTCACTGGCTGCGATACTGAGCGGCTTGCTGAGAGTCATGCTTCCAGCTCATGAAGGAATGAACCGGTTATGGGACCCCATCAACCAATAGATATTTGGGGTACCCGATGGTCAAAGGAGCAACTTGCAGATACTACTTCCTGCGCTTCCGGCGTTGAAGAAACACAAACCACTTGCACATCCCTGTTCACGCGGCCCGGACCTCTTCTGGCCAATAAGGTGGCGCGGCACGGCGGTAGTGAGACCCGCGCGGCATCGGAATACGATCGTCAGACGGGCAGCATGTAGAAAACGACTTAGTATACACGACGACCTGACACGTAGCAAGCTCCTGCGTCATACATGTGCCATGTGTCATCATGATCGGACAGAGATGCAATCAGAGTGGCAACAGCTGAAAGCACCTGGCGACGATAACAGAGACACAAGCCAAGTTGTAAGGCAACCAACCGACAAATCCATCTGGGCATTTCCTATACCTATCTGCAGCAGGCCAACGCGAGATGGTGATGCCGCCTCATCACACGTGTTCGGCTTCCTTTTTCTTTTTGTAGTTGCGGGGACGAAATTGGCAGTCATGAATTCAGACCAATGAGCGTCTTTGCCGGTATTGTAATGGTTTGCGCTTCTTGTTCCATGATTCATCGCATCTTTCGTGCCGAGCAGCTCTTGACATCGATTGTATGTCTGATATGTGCAAGCTGCAATTGCAATTCAGGCGGTCCGAGCCCCTGGTACACCATAAGCGCTATCAGAAAGTAGAGACGGTTGATCTATAATTTCAAATTCTATTGATGCGGCATGCCGCAAGGCAAACATAGCTGTCTCGACTGAACTTTGAGCGTTCAACATCCAAGAGCTCATTATTCCGACAGACGACAACGGGAGGGGATGATGTCCAGTGAGAGATTCCGGACTGCCGGCAGAGCGTCAAAGCCATGCTTGGAAGCAGATCTTGGCGTGCCCCATGGTCATGCCAGCGATTATCGCAATTGTTTGCATGACATGATACCGCTCAGCGTTCGACAACCGAGAAAGCGCCTTCGCAGTCATCTTGCGGTGCTACCATGTAGAGATGCTATTTTTGCTATGGACATCATTTGGTCCGCAAATCCTTGACATCAAATGACATTCTGTCGTTCTCGTACACATGTCCATCTGGATGCTCAGCCTCTCGGTAAAGATTGTCGATGTCGTGTTGATGGAAAGTTTCTGATTTTCTGCAATCTAGGATGTGGTCGAGGCCTGGCGGGTGCGTCAAGCGGAAGATGCCGTATCTGACAGTACTTGTTAGCTCAGAACTCAGCCACAAAGGGCGAGCAATCACTACGAACGAGGGCGTAAACTTAGGAGAGCAGACGATGGCAATGCTCTCTGGCATCATCACCTGGTATCCAGCGTGGGTGTGCAGATCCCGAGAACTCATGAAACATGTTTGAGTAGGGTGGGTGTGAATCCATCCGAGAACCATCAGATCTTCTCCAGCGCAAAAGTCGAAAATGGCACTTTCGTTCTCCGTTTCACAGGTGTCAGAAGTGCATTTTTGGTCAGGGATGAGCAGGCATCGCACAAATAGTGCGTTGTTGACCGGTGTGCCGCACAGTATGCCACACATTTCCAGGCCTCTTTTAGTGTTCTGAGCGGCAATGTCCATGAAGGTAGCTCGGAGTTTTTTGGGAAGAAAAATTGACCGAATGGGGTCTCCATTTTCGAGGTAGGCTCCTGGCTTGAATGCCAGTCTCTCTTTCTTTGGTACAGCAGGCGGCTCGAGTGATCTTTTGAGGGGTACTGGGGGCTGAGCATGTCCATCCAAGTAAGCTGGGTAGCCAGTGGCTTCAAGCTCAAGGTTGGGTATTTTTTTCGGCAACTCCGGCGGCGCGCCCGTCAAATGGATTTGATGGTCATAAGTATGTTCCTTCGGCGGTCGTTGGGGAGGAGGCAAGGATGATTGAACTGATCGGTCGTCTGCTGCGAAATGATCGAACCGCACAGACTGGGACTTCGCAATCGATGGATACTTGTAAGATTTAGACACGAGATGTGCGCCGGGAGCTTCTGACAATGTCCCATATTTATCGCTTTTGAAAGAATCGTGCTGTGAGGTCTCAGTGGCAATTCTTGCCGCCTGCATTAGGCTTTGCAGGTCTATATCGGTTTCCTGGCCTTTCTCTAAGCGCAGTGATGAGATGGTCGCACCGCCGACTTTCGCATGCCTGTGAGCTTGCCTGACAGTGTCTCTCCTCGCCAACTCCTTCTGAGCCAGTTCCACGGCCAATTCCTGATGCTCCGAGGCATCCAGAACAGTGGCATTACCACTGAGACTCGGATCTTGTGCGGCAAAGTCGCCATAACTTGAGGGGGGGTTCGCTCGATTTGAGTTCGATGTCTTCAGTTCTATAGGAGCCATGCGCTCCCATTCTTCAAATTGTCGGCAAATGATTGGCTTGATCTCTTCTAGGTCGGTCAGGACAGAGTTCATGCGCTTTGATAGTTCCTGGACAGCCAACCGGCTTTCAGGGGCTTTATACTGGGGGTGGTGGCGAAGCCTGTCCAAGACGAGGACCGAGTGCCTATACAGCATCATGTATGCCCGTCCATAGTCGCCATCGGATAACGCAAACGCTGCCTAAGAGACAACGTCAGCAAATATGACCAAAGCCGATCATGTGGTAGTTGAGGGAGCATGATTATCCCCGTCGGCTGACTCACTTCTTGATACAGAGTTTCCGCAGCTCTGGTCCAGTGCTTGAATGGAATGTTCGTGTTGAAATTGAAGTTCTCGGCCTGGTCCACTAGCTCCTTTACACTCTGCGGGCGCGATGGCCGCATGACAGATCGAGTATCCATACCGAAGAGAAGCTCCGGAGACCTGAGCTACTGCTGTTTTCGCGAGGCACTTCTTCCCATGGTTAGCAGGCCTCGATCCCTGGTACGGCAAGCTGTATCGGATTCATACTGGTGCGTGATGACGGCCCGTAGATTTTGTAGGTAAGCTGCAGGATGTATAAGCTTTGTCCGTCGATGCAGAGAATGGAAGCTTTGGTTAAAGTGGATGCACTTGACATGAATCTTGAACTTATGAGTCTTGACAATTGCGTGTATGTACCTAAGGTACGGAGTACGCGTGGGCTGTGCAGTGTGGGTCGACGGGCCATTCGAGTGGCTGCATGGCGGGGCAAGTTTCAGGGGTCGCTTCGTTGCATCAGACTCGTGAGATGATCACGTACATATCTGCATCCAGCGCACATCGTGAATTTCTTGCACTTGAAACATTGTTTGACAGCGTTCTGTTGTATGGCCTACCCGCTGCTCGGCTTCGATGGATTTTTGCCTGGTCTTCTGCATGTGTTCATCGACTCGTTGACTTGATGCTTTGTTTATACTCCGTAGGTAGCTTCACGAACCCGTGCAGAGGCTTCTGGAACCGAACTCTGGTCCCTGTGGCCGACTATGAAGCAGCGGGATGCAGCTAGAAAGTTTCCCGGTGCGCAGCTCGACAAAGCAAGAATCTATAACGTCATTGTCTGGCGGCAGATGCCTCAACTTTAATTCTCAAATTCTAGCAAGTCACCTAATCTGCCGATTGTTGTGGCTTTCCACCACTTGAAGCTCCAGCTTGAGCAGAGGCCTGTACCTGCAGAATCTCCGTCTTTTTCTTTTCCATCTTATCCTGAGTCTCTTTGATCTGCGTTTCTAGCCTCGTGCTGCGACCCCTGAACGTTAGCCTCGATGAAGAAGCGAACCAAAGATGGTAAATAAAAAAATCATGCGGTGGCGCTTACACTTCCCCCTTGATGAAGTCCAGTCGCCCTTTGACGGTGCTCTCAGCTTCCACCTTGTCTTGTTTCAACAGTACGGGCCCCATGAGCTTGTATATGGTCTCATCTTCTCCCAACTTTTCAAATTCCTGTTCGACTGGTTAGATCATTGCCATTGGCCCGCTTGATTATCATCCGACTGACCCTGAAGACTCCTGCATTCTCTTGCTGTTGACTCTGTAGCTTCTGCCGTGAGTTCACCGAGTCTTGAAGCTCTGTTGTTGAGAGATCGTCAGCGGGTCTCGACGAAGCCTAAGCGGTCTGGCGACGATCTTCCGGAGTCGCGTCTTACCTTGCTGCAGTTTTTGATAGTCTTCGGAAAGGGCTTGGAGCTTGGCTTGAACGTCCGCCATAGTTGCCAAGGGGAGAAGAGCCGAAAGCGTAAAGTATGTTTTACTTTTGAGGTATATGAAAGAACCAATTTAAGAGCACGAGAACTCGGGGACGTCGATATGAAGCCAACTTTCTGTCTGATCGTGACAAAACTGGTGTATAGGTACTATCTGCGGATATCCACCACGGGGTCGTCAACGGTCAAATCTGGCGTGGTGGATGGCCGAGGCGCTGCTTTTTTGTCGCCCCACCACATCGATAGGTACCTCCTTTTAGGTAGGTACCTGTAACCTAACCTCCTAAGGCTGTAGCAGGTACATTAAGGTACATAGGTGTGAGTGGACGTTACCCCGCCAATTGGCAAGAGAGCCGGTTACAGAGGAGGTAATGCATGCAGCCCGCCCACCAAACCGACCTTTGCCACTACAATCTCGCAGTAGTTCATGTGCAGACAGACAGACGTCAACGACTTGCATTCGACTTCGTCACGGCTTCTTCTTCCTCGTCGTCTTCAAGTCCCGTGGCCAAGCGGCGCGCCTGTCAACACTCAGCTCTGCTCTTTGTCACGGCACCGAAGCCCAAGACAGCGAAAACATTGTCCAGCTTCCCCCCAGTTTTCTCCGATCCTGGACCGACGACGGTGCGAAAATGTCGACAAACTTCCGCGACCGGGCCATCGCCGAGGTGCAGAAGGCTATCGCTGCCGATCATGCCAAGGAATATCAGAAAGCGTTCGATTTGTATATGTCGAGCATGGAGCTCTGGGTCAAGGCTCTCAAGTGGGAGAAGAACAAGTCCTTGAAAGGAACTATGCAAGAAAAGATGGCAACATACCTCGATCGCGCTGAAAAGCTCAAGCAGTTCCTACAATCCGAGTCAGACACCAATGCTAATGGGGGCAAGTCGCTTATGGGTGCCAATGGCGCAAGCACAGGTAGGGGTAAGGGAGCACCGGAAGATGATGACAGCAAAAAGCTGCGGAATGCCTTATCAGGCGCCATCTTGCAGGAGAGACCAAACGTCCGTTGGGAGGATATAGCCGGTTTAGAAGGCGCCAAAGAAACCCTCAAGGAGGCCGTGGTGCTGCCAATTAAGTTCCCGACACTATTTCAAGGCAAAAGACAGGCATGGAAGGGAATATTGCTTTACGGGCCCCCTGGTACCGGAAAGAGTTACCTTGCTAAGGCGGTAGCAACGGAAGCAAACAGCACGTTCTTCAGTATCAGCAGTTCTGACTTGGTGAGCAAGTGGATGGGTGAAAGCGAAAGGTAGGCGGGAAGAAACCTTGTCCGGCAACATGCCAGGTTGCTAATTCCCTACGCAGGCTCGTGAAAGCACTATTTTCCATGGCTAGAGAAAACAAGCCATCCGTCATCTTTATTGACGAGATTGACGCCCTCTGTGGGCCTCGCGGGGAAGGCGAATCTGAAGCGTCGAGACGTATCAAGACCGAGATTCTCGTTCAAATGGATGGTGTCGGTAACGATAGCAAAGGCATTCTGGTGCTGGGAGCCACCAATCTTCCATGGCAACTTGATGCGGCCATCCGCCGCCGGTTTCAAAGACGCGTTCATATTGGTCTTCCTGACCTCAACGGCCGAGCGAGGATGTTTAAGCTGGCCATTGGCGACACAGAGACGGGGCTGCAGACAGGCGATTACGGTACTCTTGCCAGCATGAGTGATGGATTTTCAGGAAGTGACATTGCCAACGTCGTCCAGCATGCCCTCATGCGCCCGGTTCGCAAAATTTTGCAGGCGACTCATTTCAAGGCGGTATGTTTGGTAGATCCGGTGACAAGATTCTAAACCGTCGCACATGCTAACTTGGAGCCTAGGTTATGAAAGATGGCAAAAGGATGCTGACGCCTTGTTCCCCCGGAGACGCTAACAAAATCGAAATGACGTATGACGGCGTCAACTCTGATGAGCTAATGGCACCTGACGTGACTTTGAAAGATTTCAAATTAGCTCTGCTCGACTCGCATCCTACAGTTTCCAAGGACGATGTCGAGAAGCAGATCGACTGGACTAATGAGTTTGGCAGCGAGGGCGCTTGACGATAATGAGCAATCAGCGTGGGTGATATTGAATGTACATGCAGCATGACGGCGTCGTTTGGAGTTCATCCGGTATTTGTTAGTTGTTCAATTTTCGTCTTGATTATATGGAGTTGGTGTGGCTGCGTGTTGAAGGACGACGGCCAATTAGTCCTGAACTCTGACGACGAGTTCTGTCTCTGCCAGTTCGTCTCCATGACGATGAGACGATACTCTGCCGCGTCCATATTGACAACGTTCTTACTTCCTTTGTAGGAGAATAGCAAAGACGTCTTGAGGACACTAGATTAGCGCAATGATTGTCTATTGATCCCACCGCAGTAATACTGCATTCGCGCAGGACATGGCACAGCAAATCTTGAAGAGAAAATGACGACTTTTTAGACATATGTAATCATGTCCTTGAATTAGTAAGTGAAGTATTTGTACCCGAACGTACATACATACTGTGAAGGTGTAAGTACCTAGGCCGTGTCCAGATAGCTAAGACACATACCTACCTCCTGAGTTTTGGGGTTGGGTAGGTACCTATGTACTCCGTACTCCGTAGATACATTAGGTACCTCCTAGGATCCACCATACTCTCTCAGTCTCGAGTGACGACTCACGAGTCTCCGTGCGGCTATGAAGAAACCTTAACGAAACATCACCGCAGGTCAAGCGTCATCTCGCCTTTCGTCTACCTTGCACGGAAGAAAGCGATCTCAAGGGGTTCGATGCAGCCCAAAGCGACTTTGTTTCTGGCTAGGCTTCAACATGGCTGCCACAATTTCACTGGAAGAGCCGTCACCAGGCCCGTCCGACTTCACATACGCGGCGCGTTGACGAGGACTGCGTTGACGAGGACCGCATCGACAAAGACCGCATCGAAAAAGACCGCATCGACAAAAACCGCGTCGAAAAAGGTCGCATCGACAAAAACCGCCTCGACAAAAACCGCATCATTATACGTGACGTCCAACGACGTTGCGCGCAAACTCAACGATACAGGAGTATGGAGACCCAGAGGAACAGGCGGGAAAAAAAAGGCCGGTGTACTGCGTGCATTCGAGCCGAACAGGGTCAATGTAGTCAGCGATGGCCTCTGTGGTACGTGCCATTGAGATTCGTCTCGCGGCAATGGCAGCAAAACAAGAATGAAAACTGATGTCAAACCGAAACTACAGACGACGTTGTGAAATACATTGGCCCATCGATCGAGCGACACCGTGGATGCGACCTTCTCGACCTGAACCCTGGACCAGGTGTATGGAGCCGTAAGCTTCACGACTATCTCCAGCCTCGTAATCACATCATGATGGACCTCGACGCCGAGATCTATAACCCTTTTCTCGATGATCTATTAGCAAAGAAGAATGTCAAGCTCTTACGCAAGTCCGGATTTGTGTGGAGAGATCTCCTCGAAACGATCGAGACACATTTGCCGGACCAGCGCCAATTGCCGCTGGGGGCTACGCCACATCGCAACGACACACTACTCATGACGGCGAACCTGTCCACGTACCCGAAAAGGGCCTTTTCTGGATTCAGCTCCTTAAGTACCATGGTTCTGTATCAGATGTTGATGAGCATTCGCACGTCAACGCTCTTTCAACGATACGGGCTGGTCCGCATGATAATATGGATGAACGACGAAGACAAAAGAAAGTTAATCCCGCGGGTCATTCACCGGCGCGGGAAAAGCGTTTTTGAGACTGAGCTCAGCGTTGAATGGATCCACGAGGTCGCCGGACTGCAGACGGGGGTGCAAGATCGCACTGCTCTGCGAGATGAGTGGATGGATATGGAATCGACAAGCCAGACAATGCAGCGCATGCAGACTGCTGGTCTGACGATGCCCAAAGGCCGTGAATCAATGGCATTTCTAGATCTGCAGTCGCAGCCGGAGCTCATCGGTCAAAGACTGGCGGGTGTACGACCGCCGCAGATGGCGCGGCCGTTCAAGCAAGAGCTCGAAGCCCTCGAGAGCGAGCCATCTCAATCTGAGGAAGCGCTGAAAAGAGTCAAAATTTTGCGAACTCGGGACAAGCAAAACAGCATCCATAGCCTGCAGTACCTGGAACTCCTTCAAGAACGAGAGAATGTCCTTCAGCTCGCGAGCTCCGAGGGCTCCTCGTCGGCCGCGTTCCAGGAAGCGAACTCGGCATGGAACGAGCGCATCGACGCAATGACCAAGAATGGGCGCAACGAGTTCAACGCCATACGAGACGCCTACCATATCTTTCGCCAGTCGCCGCCTGTCCTCCTCTGGGACCGACGAGCCTACGAACCCCTCACCGCCAAGGATGATGAGTTCTTCCCCAACGCGCCGACGTCTCTGGTCGATATCCAACCCAAGGCCATGAACCCGCTCCTCTGCCAGTTTGGCCCCAACAGCTCCCGCGCAGGCGACATGTCTGATCTGATGCTTCGTTCTTGGTTCAACGGCACCTTGGACCCCGTCCAGAAATCCATGGATGCCATCTGGGGCGGCTTCGGAGACTTGATCGAAGAGTGTCCTAGCTTGAGAGACGCCAGCAGGGGAGGCTGCCCCATGACGGGACATGGGGAGATGATAGCCCGAATGATCAACGAAGAGCAGTGGTGCGAGATCATGCAGGCGTGGATGAACTGGCCTTTTCGACCGGAGTATCCGCGAATGCTGGCGCGATTAGTCGAGGATCCCGAGGTCGATGCAGATGATGATGAAGGATGGTCTAGCGCAATGGGAGGGACTACGATTTGAAGACTTGTCTTTCTTTTCTTTTCTTTTTGGCTATTCTTTCTTGGAATGGCCGACAGTGTACTATGTACATCCACCGTAGTCCCTTTCGGATTTGTGCCAATAAGTATTGTTATTATTATATCCCCCCTCATAAAACATTCAAGCAGTACATGCCACTGCAAATAATCTGCATGGGCGCATCCTCGTACACTGTTACTATACACAGGGAATTGCTCCCCGCAGAACTTAGAAGCGCCTATCAAACGTACCACATTCAAATACGCACAGGGGACGAAGCCAGCAACGACAATGAATGAAAGATGTAGATCACATTGGAAAATGGAGAAATGAAAAAATGAAGCCAGAGAGGGTTCTTAGTTTAGCCCTTGCCCACCGTGGTCTGTCACGAAGGACCCTGCCGACTCCCGAGAAGGAAATAGAAATTACGACTTGTACTTGAGAATAATGCTCTGTGTCGTAGCTACATCCCAGTCATGCGGCTTGGACGCATCCCCGAAGATCCTAAGAGCCCGTACCACAAAACGGTACTGGCCCGCAGGAGCGTATTTGCCCGACTGGAGCTGGCCATCCCAAGGGAAGGAGGTCCATCCTCTCTCATTCAGCGGGCTAGGCAGTCCAAAAGGCTCGCCAATGGATTTGGACGTCTCTGTTCCATTTCCGACGGGCACGACATCGATGTGCAACATGGGAGAGCCGAGCGCCAAGTTGACGCCAATGGCCGGCAGGTCATCATCGTCTTCGGAAGTGTCGGCCTTGGGCACCACGTATGTGAATCTGTCGGGAGATCGTGTGAAGTCTGTGGAGTCGGTACTATGGAAGACCCAGGCTTGGTGGCGGGCGAGGACTGTAGCCTTGCGGAGAGAGCCAGTGAGACCCTGGTAGGGCATCGAGAGGGCGGATCCATTGGTACCGTTGATGGTCACGTATCCGGACCAGAGGGCCAAGCGCTTGGGGTTGATGACGCCTGCGGCTGGCTTGGCCGTGACGCCGACGACGGCGCTGTGGCCAGCAGGCAGGGCCAGCAGGCAGGGTGATGCTGTTCTGGGTGAAGGAAAGGCTGGCCTGGGCGTTGACGGCCTCGTTGGGGAAGGTCATGGTGTTGACGGCGTCCTTGCCAAGAGTATACATGGTCAGCGAGGGGACCTGGCCGAGCTTGTAAGTCACGGCATGGCTGCCCTTGTTGGTAATGGTGAAGTTGAGATTCGTGGCCAGGTGATCCGTGTCGTTGAAGGACAAGCTGGCTGGTGACAATAGCGAGGCTGTGTAGGCCGCATCGTACGCCTGCACTATACCACCGCCCTGCTGAGGAGCAGGCGCGAGCTCGCTGAAAATTTTGTGGCCGTCGCTAAATGGCTGAGGCTTGGCCGTGGACGAGAACAGGTTGTTCATGAGTTCCGGTTCAAGAGTACCACGAACCTCGGCGTTTAGGGCGATGATGGCGGCCGCCAAAGGGGCAGACGTGGACGTACCGGAATGGACGGTATAACTGCCCATTTTCACAGGCAAGGTAGACAGGATCTGACCGCCAGGAGCGCCAATCTGAGGCTTGAATTCCATCTCCCAGGTGGGACCCATGAGGACCACGTGCTGAGTTTACCGCCCGTGGCGTTGTTGGGACGCGCAGAGAATGACGGGGTAGCCTGGGCGGCGGTGAGGACGTTGACGGTGACTTTTCGGCCGGCCTTGAGCAGCTTGACCCAGGCGATGCCGACCTCGGGAGACACCATGCCGGTGGCCTTGACGACGGATGGATCATCAGGATGCACGGTAACGGCGCTGTCCTCATCGTTGTAGAACATAACATACTGAGCACCCTTTGCTATGAGATTGTTCAGCTTGTCGCTGAACTTGCAGCCCACGCGGCGTACGAGGATGATATACTTGCTGAGATCGGGTGTGTTGTCCGGAAGAGGCTTGCAGGCATCGTCGGCCACGCTGGAGTCGAGACTTGTGGCATACAATGGCATCGAAACACCCCACGTGGAAGCATCTCCGTTCGCGTAGAGGAAGTCCATCTTGCGGCCGTTGTCGATTTGGTACGACGAGTGCAATCTGATGAACGGAGTGTCTAAGTTGTCGTACGAGGCCACTGCCGTCACACCCTTGCCGACGGCACCGTTGCTGACGAAAAAAAGACCAGAGTTGCCGTCATTGCCAGCGCTCATGGTGACAGGGACACCGCGCTCGACGATTCTGCTGGCGGTCAAGGCCCATGGATCCTCACTCCAGCCTTGTGCCTCCACGATGGACGCCGAAATGATGTTAGCACCATCTTCGAATGCCTTGTTCAAAGCGGCCATGATGATGTCGTTGGCGGCACCGCCCTGGCAGCCAAACACTCTGTAGGCTCCGAGGGTAACGCCAGTGGCAGCGCCAGTAAAGCCCATAGGGTTCTTCTGCGCGGCTACAATACCAGCAACGTGCGTTCCGTGGCCAGCGCAGTCCATTGGAATGTCATCGGGGACCGCGTCGTTCAATCCATCGTAGGCGTCACCAACCAAATCAGTACCATATTGACACGAGACATCCCTTTCCGAAGCAGCCGTTGCCGAGCGCAGGGTGAGTGAAGTCGATGCCGCTGTCAACCAAGGCCACCTTCACCCCTTTTCCAGTGATGCCCTTGGCACGCAGCCTGTCCACCTGCGTCATCATGTGCGGTGCAAAGGTGTCTTTGGGCAATATGTCGTTTCGCTTGACAACCTTGCTGTCTTGAGTCGTGTCAACAACCAGAGCACCGTCAATTGATTGTCTCGGGACGACCCTGACGGGCCACATCTGCTTTACGGCAGGCATGGCGGCAATTTCCTTGGACCTTTTCTCCGCGGCTTGAATGTTGTGGAACTGGAACGAAAGGCCTCGGAAGAGCTTGTAATCGAGCACCATGCGAGTTGAGGCCTCACCGTTGATGTTATCGAGAACTGCCGCATGGTCCTGCGATTCGGAGAAGTACAAAGTCAGTATAGCAATGGGAGTGCACAAGAGATAGAATCCGAATTAAACACACAAGACTTGTGAGAATGTCATAGAACAGAATAAAAGCTCTTTTAAGAATCAACTTACATGGCCAACTTCAAGTTCCACGATATAAGCTCCTGGAACCTTGTTCGCCACAGCCACGGCCGAATACGCCGCCGCGACGAGACCGGTAATGAGTGTGGGACGCACCATGGCGTTGAATAGCGGTTACCTGGGAATCCAGGTCACCAGTCTTAGGGAATGATAGAAAGAGTGTAAGAATACAGTAGAAGGAGGGAAAAGGAACGAAGATGAAGAATGAAGTGAAGAGCGAATCGCATCAAGAATTGTCTGAACAGCCTCACACGACCGACGGCTTTGTTATACCTGTTGTCATCACAGCCTTTCGTATGGGGTGGGTTTTCCGTCCGTCTGGACTCTGGAGGGCCCTTCTACTCCGTAGAGTTCTGACTCCTGAGTGACTCCTTTGAGCCAGTTTTTTTGTATCGTCTGCTGACTGCTCTGCTCGTCTGAAAAGGCACAACTTTGAAGCTAAATCCCGGGCACTAACCGATCTGCCCCTGTTGTCAAGTACATAATAATCCTTTGACGGGTACTCCATATTGAAGCCAGGAACGCATTTTGACCCGGCGCCAACCTTTCATGACTTCAGATTACACACCGCTGGTTCCGATCCTTCCGATACTGTTATGTATACAACCTAGTTCTGGTGTTCCAAGGAACTAATGATCCGATCGTTCTACAGGTATGTAGGTAGGTACTAGAGCATGTAGGTATGTATGTACATAGTGTGTTCGGGTGGGCTTGGGGTTTGGCCTAATCAGTTCCTTGTGAGTCGTGACTCGTGAGTCGTTGCTATGTATCTGGAGTAAGCTGGCCATAATTTTAAAAGTTATGTACGAGCCTTAGCTACGGAGTATTAATTCGCCAAGCAACCTATGTACCTGGTTTTCGCAACAGAAGTTTTTGAACAATGGGGCTTGACCCCATCTGGCTAGGCGCTCGATACGGTATGTACATACCTATGTATAGCCATTGCATGGCACACTATCGTAGTGTGATTTTCGGTGCTTCATTTTCCTAGGACATAGGCAGGCTATAGCGAGGTTGGTGCGTCTGCTGCAGGCTGTGTGCCGCCGTCCGATTCGCAGCTCCTCGATTGGTTTGTTGAAGGGCGAGAATCCGGAATTGGCTCGCCTGTGAAGTGTGCGTTCATCGCTGCGCCGTGTGGAAAGACCACTTTGTTGTGAAATTCGGTGGAACAAGTACGAAATATTACTCGTGAGTCCGTGACTCATGAGTCGTGGGCGAAGCTCTTAAAAAAGACACCCACTATATCTAGTGGGTAATAAAAGCCGAAAACTTTGACCTAAGTCGAGAACAAAAATACTTCAATTTTGGTGGAGAACCATCCCATTTCTCGGTCACGAAACAACGGGCTGGGCCGTCAATTGCGCTTGGCGCCCGAATTATGGCAACATCAACTCACGCTTTTTGACTCATACCCTTGAACACGGAAAAGGAACGTATGAAGAGAGGAGAAAATGGAAATGGAAAAGGAAACTAACTAATGGGGGGCGGGTGAAGATAGCGATGCCATCCGTCCATTGGACGTTTGGTGGCACAACAAGCATCTCTTCTCAACTCGACAAGGGACCTGATGGAACGACGTCCGCGGCCTCGGAAGCAAGACTCCTCAGGGTCAACACGAATGTGTATAAACAGACGAGAATCTTGGTCCCGCGCTGTATTCCGGTTCCATCTCAAAGTGCTATATCGGCTGACCACAGCATAACGCAGGAAGAAGGGTACCAAGATCAGTACAAGGGCATCTTTAGATCAGATCTAAGAATTGCATATACAGTGATACACCCTACTGATTATCTCTCAAGGAACATCGTCTGACATTCCTTGTCTCTTCTTTCATTTAATGTCAACGTAGATATAAGTGTGGGATTTCGTCTTGAATAGAAATTTTTGCCTGAAAAGCTCATATAGTATAGTACATGGTGCCGAAGGCACAGATTCTCGTACCGGCGAGTGCATGTGAAAGTGACCATGAATGGCAGGGCAGCGTCACAATGGAGCATGCTCGCCTCACGAAGGTACGTTGAAACACCAACCGACAGAAGAGGAGAGAAAAGAAAGCGGAACCACAAACAGAAGGAACGCTGCCGATAAACCAGAGGCGAATAGCATCACACTCTGGCCTCTAGGACGCAACGGGTGTAAGAAGGATCACACCCGCGTGCCCGATCGGATCTCCCCACGCGTGCGTGAGTTCATGTCAAACAACGTGTCAGAGAACACATTATGTAGCTTCGGTAGTCAGAGCCAGAACCCTGCCCAAACCGCGCACGCCGTATCCCGAATTAGTAGAGTGGCCAATGGGTAAAGCATGTAAATACCTATGGGCTTTCCCGAGTAAAATGCCCCCACCTCGAAAGACCCTTGATCCCAGACACAAAAGGGGCGCGGGCGGCTGAAGGAAGGATGAGAGTGAACGGGGGGAAGATATGTAAGAAAGAAGAGAAAGAGGTTGAAGGAAGAATTATATAAGAGAGAAAGGAAAAATGGAAGAGGGAAGCAGAATAAATAAGTAATAAGTAGCAAGAAAGAAGAAGAAGGAGAAGAAGAAGAAAAGAAGGGTAATGAAAATGCAAATACAAGAACAAAATAGTTAAATAACTAAGAATGGAAGAATGAAAAACTTATTTCTCTCTTGGCCAGTCCAAATCAAGATGTTGTTCGCCATGTCCCTCGTAGGTCCCGTTTACCCCTAGTTAATATTTTTCCTCTTCAAACAAAACAAGAACTCAAAGAACGCAATAAAGCAAAGCCCGCAAATATGAAAAGAGAAGAAGGACAAGTCCATCATAGCATCAAACTTTCTGGTGGCTGTTCCATACCAGCAACACACATCAGTCCAATTCAGCCTCGAACCTCCCCCCTCACCACCACCACTTCCACGTCTTTTCAAGCGAGGGATTCGCCAACACATCATCCACCCACCCCATACTCTCTCGATTATCATCCATGACACGCGCATATTCCAGCAGCAGACGCAGCACATAAATGGACATGTCCTCCTTGCGCAGCACCTTTTCAGCCCATTCTTTACCCTCCGTGGCGATCTTCTCTGCGGCGGCGTCGTGCGCATTGCGGCCCTGGTATCCCAAAAAGTACTGCATGATGCCAAAGTAGTCCAGGAAGCGGCTGTCCATGGGCACAAAGTGCTTCCAGGGGACTAGGCGAGAGTCGTGCCACTCCCGGAAGATGGTCGCTTTGATGGGCAGGGATGTCGAGCGCAGGAAGCCGAGATAGCGGCCGGAGAAGGAATTCCCGTCAATGTCCGGCAAGAATTTGCTGTCAAACTGCTCTGTCATCTTGACGCCCTCAGTGATTTGAAAGTAGAAATCTGTGTAGTTGCACTGGCCGTCCTGCGGGGGTGTGCACATGAGGTCGACGAAGCTCACGTCTGCAAACTCATCAACCCACTGGCCAAGCTTCTTCTCCTTTTGCGCCTCAACTCCGTAGTCTGCTTCGGGCAGGGCAAAGTTTTCTGGTTTGGCATTGCCAGACTCGGCACCGCTGATCTTGGTGCCGTTGTTGAGAGATACGAAGCGATGGCGCTGGAAGCCTCGCCAGTTGTCGGGGTAATTTTGGCCGCCAGTGGCCACACCGCGCCAAATGACTGTGTCTCTCTTGTCTCTCCACTCGATGCCGTGATCGTTTCCGCCACCGAAACGCTCCTCCTCGTTCCAATACATGGGCGCGGGTAGAAGGATCTCGTTGTTGACGGTCAGCTTGGAGCCGCCAAACATGGGGAAATACGTCTTGGTCGCCTTGGTGGACAAAGGGTGGATCAGGATGCCCTCGAGGCCCTGCTGATCAGGTTGGTGACAAAGTTGCAAAGCCATGGTGTAGTTGGAGACGTAGCCTTTGTACAGATGAGGCTGTGCGTATTGGTTGGTGATGTTGGGAGGATCCGCAAACGATGTCTGGAGGCTGGTCGTTCTCGCAAGACTGTCTGGGGTACAGCCGCGACGAGCAATCTTCCAGAAGAATTCTGTGGACTTGTTAGTTTTTTTCTCGTTAGGGAGGTGACCTTGTCATCGAGTGCAATTATCTTGTTGGGTCAAGATAGACAAATCGAGATCACCCGGGGTGACGTACCATCTTCCTCCCAACGTTTCTTTGCGATACGGCCAGCTAAGAATCCAGTCTTTGGTGCGGGCCATTGGCGAAATTCATTATTCACGGTCTTCGCCTTGGGCAACTTGACCGTCCTGGAAGCTTTCTCCATGTACCGATTGATATCCTCCCAGGGCACCACAATTCGAGGCTCGTCCATGGCATTCAATGCGAGATCCATGTCTGGCAGCAAATGTTCCACAGTCCTGGTCATGTTGAGCCAGACTTTGGTCCAAAACCAGTCACTTCCCGCCTTGGCCACACCATTACGAATGTTGATTGTCATTTCGAACTGGCTCGCTTCACGGCGCATAGGAGCCGGGTCAGCACCCCAGAAAGGCTCTAGGTCGTGGTATATCTGGTCGAAAAAGCTCTCAACGACCAGAGCATTGTGCGACTGGGCGAATTCAAACCACTTGTCGAAATGGGGCGGGGGGTGTCTTCCGCGTCGTTTACGATAAGCCTGCGCTGCCTCTTGTACTGTCTTGGACTCTTCAGACGTGAGAGCGGCGAATTCGCGCTGCGCATCGTATATCAACTTGTCGATGGGGTGGCGGCCATCCGAATCCAACGAAGGCGCAGTATGGTGAGAGCCCGGTTGTTGGTTTGTCTTGTGCTGTGTCTTGTAAGCTGACGGTGGTGGCGGTGGCAGCTTTTTCGATGACTGTGACGAGGCCAACTCATCTTTCTGCGACGTGTCAACCGCCGATGCAGAGTCTTTCGTTCGTCCGGTGTCAGGATGGCTCAACGATGAGTCGATTCGAACCAAATTTGCGGAGTTCTGGCGTAGCATCCAAAAGCCCGTTAATAGTATGAGGGCCAGAAGCCCATATCGAAGAAAGCCTGACGGCCGGCGAGGAAACGGCGCGGCGCCTAGCAAGTTTGGCATTGCTCGTCAAGGTAGCCACGCCGGGCAGGCGAAGCAACCCTTTGGAAGGGGAGGAGAGAAAGGAGATTCACTCGGCCGATGAATCGAACTGTCGCATCAACCAAGGAGGGGCGGCGGCGGCGGCGGCGGCGATGACTCTGAAGATTGTGTTTGCTCGGGCGTGGTACAGGGGCTGCTTTTTTGAAACCACGATGCGGCGAGAGGCGGCAGGAGGCGATACAGGAGGCGATACAGGAGGCGATCTCGCGGTTGTGGGGGTCGATTCGCTCACGAGGGCATACGAAGATGGAGTGTGTCGAGTGTCGCGGACTGAGGCGTGGGCTTGCAGCTGGCAGCAAGCGACAGTATAGGTGACGTGATGAAACCAAGATATCCCAAGCCGCATGTGAAGCCAGTTTCTTCTTGTAGTTTTCGTCTTTGTTGACCGAATGGTCAGCGGAGGGCCAGGTCAGGCGAGAGGCTTGGAAAGGCCACTAAGGAAAGACTACTGCAACGCCCCGCGGGCACGGATCGAGGGGCAAATAACGGTTGACAAAACGGGCAACAAACGGACGGATGACAGAGACGATGACAGGAACAGATCGATTCTGGTCAGTGGTGGAGAGCACACGAGGACGCAAGGAGGCGAGGCGGCGTTCAACGGCGCTCTGCAGCCCAAAGGCGACGACAAAGGAAACGTGCACACACGAAGCTGTGTGAGATGACTGAGATGACGTGGTGTGGTGTTGGCAGCACCAAGAAACAAACACATCTGCGCACATCGAGGCGAGGACCCGCCAGCACAGGCCCCAGGCGGAGCCATGTCATCGCAAAGCTGAAAGGACTTCCAAGTTGCGAGGCAAGAAGAGACGCCACATCACACGATTCACACCAGACAAAAGCCAACATCCTAATACCAGGTAGGTATGTACCTATTCCTTATTTACTGGCTGCTGGTCTTTTGTATACCTATTATGTACGGAGTATGTTACAACTTACCAGACATTGCGATGCACTGTGCGCAGGCCATGCACAGCGCAGTAGGTACCTACATACACTCGGTATTACACATAGGTACGGAGCACATACGGCGGAGTACATACGGGATATGTATATATGTATGTACTCCGTATGTACCTACATACCTACGGAGTACATATGTACATACCTCACTTTTGTTCGAGCAAAGTCCAAGAACAAGAGCAGGAAGAAGGAGGAAAAGGAAAAACAAGGCTGCGTAGATCAGAACGTGCGTGGCGCAAGGCCCTTTCTGTCATTGGTCTATCGCTCGTCCGTTTCGTTGTTTCGACGTCGTCGCATCGATGATCGGCAAGGCTTGTGTGGAGCCAACAATATGGCAATCCTTATTCCTTCATCATTCTCTTCCCGTCGCAAGTCAGGAAAGTGCCAGGATTCCCGTGTCACAAAGGTCCCCCTTTGCTGCAATGTGTCCATGAAACAGAGCGGGTATTTACACTAAAGAGGAAGACGCGCTACCGACAGTAGTTCATAAGCCAGAACAATGGGAATAGAAAGCTAGAACAGAGAAGAAAAGATGAGGCGACACGCCATGTCTCATCGACCCAAACAACATGGGCGGAGCACGCTCGGAATCTACTCCGTACAACATCTTGTGGAAACGGGAAGCAGGGCCAATAGGTATCAGAGGTCAGAGCACCAGCCACGTCTTGATGAGAAGGTTCAATGTCAAATGGACCGCAAACGCCGATGGCTTCCTGTACCTACTTGCCTACCTACTACATACATACCTCGTGTAACGTATGTACATATGTACATATACTGCGTATGCTTCCGGCCGGACGCGCTCCATTACCGCCGAGGGGCAATCCATCAAAGAACAATCACCCATTTCTAGCACGAGCGAGGGTAGAGTTAACCATCCCCGAAACCCCCTCTTCTCGGGCCACAATCAAAGGTCCGGGTTTCTAAGACGCCAAGGAGCCTGGAGATCCCCTCCTCTCCCAGAAAAGATTCCAAATCTCCACCTTTTATGCCACGGGACGAATCATTGAATCGCTACATATCATGCGTTACCACGTGCGCGGCCGGGATAAACGAACTTGGGATGAGCTTCATCGACGCTAGTGCCGAATTTTCAGCGGAATGGCCGCGCTACTTTGCTCGCTTGGGTTCGTACTGGGGTGTAAATTGCATGCACTGAGCCAGGAGGCTTTGGGTGTACAGCTGTAGGTATGTACCTATGTAGGTATGTACATATACATATGTACATAATACCGGTATGGCGGTACGTGGACACTTGGACAGTGGAGGGACATGATCCATGGAGGGCTGATGATAAGTTTGGAGAGAAAGGGGATTGCACTTCCTTATCACGTCGGGCAGGCTTCCCTTGTCTGTTGAGGGAGATTTGCACCAGGATAAAATCCGAGGGGCCGGCCTCGAGACCTACAGCTAGGGATCGGCCTATGTATGCGCGTCATCGCAGTTGGGGATTATTTCGAGGTTTGTCTGCAATCCATAGTAAAGAAGCGTGACACAGAGTACTCCGTACATACTGCAAGTAAGAATCTTGTGAAGTGGTAGGGGGTATGTAGAATGAGCCAAAGCATGCAAGGCATCGGGACGGGTCAGCCCAGTGCCACTTGTTGTGCCGAGAAAAGAACCTACACGAACCAAATCATCAACAAAAGGACGGTCAAGTCATTTGAAAGTCGAGGGCCTCATTGATTGATTTGTTTGTGTGTTTTTTTCATTTCTCTTTATGTGTCCTTCTCCCTGAACGCGAGATGCTATATACAGCGTCGAACAGACTGGCTCTCTCCGTCTGGTTCAGTCCCAGGACGCGTACTATGCTCAGAAGCCATCCGATCCAATCGTGACTCACTTCCCTCCGTTAGAGCCTTAATACGAGCCAGTCCCAGCTCCGCATGACTTCCCTGTCTAGCTACCGAATCTTCGCTTTCTGCCTCGTGCTGCCACGGCCTGGCGGGCCGCGATCGACCCGTGCCACCGATGGTGACCAAGCCGAAGCCATATGCAGTCCGAAGCCTCTCCTGTATGATGCGTTTCTTGCCGATGAAGCGCAGTGCCGGCAACGTGGCCACTATTATGGCCACCATGGATTCGATCTGCGACCACATGGCCAGTAGTAGGAGGCCGTTGACAGCCGCGAGAAGGTCTTGCTTGGAGTCGTTCGTCGCTTGCGATACTTGGATAAGACGCACTAGGGCGACGGCAATGACGATACCGCTGAGGGAGAAGATGGTGACGAGCCAGAGTTTCTGCAACTTGGTCACCGTGAGGTTGCGTAGCAGGTGGAGAGGTAGCATCATGGCTAAAGTCACGCCATTGTCAGCCAACACAACATAAGGCGGGCGTGGGGTTTTCATGGGAGATGCCTACTCAGAAGATCTGACGCAATGTCGGCACCTGTCGTAAATCGAATGGACGCATCAGCGTGCCCAAAATCGTCGGGTCTGCTGCAACCGGCTGCAGGCACGTACGCACGCATGTCAGTTACCCATCTTCTTTAGGCTTCTCAAGACGGCGGCGTCGAAAGAATAAACGAGGACCATCGGGGGAGGAAATAGACATACTCGGAGCCCAGTTCTGCTCTATCGGCAAGCAGACTAGGAAGTGCGATACGAAGCAGGCGAGATACAGAATCAACACCGCGGCAAAGCACATCCGCCACCACATCATGTAGGTGGGCAACCCGACGAGAAGAAGCCGAATGAAGAAGAGGATTGAGAATTTAGCTATAGAACTGCGTCGTCAGCTTCCCGGCCCTACTTTCCTGAAAAGCCATTTGTTGCACCTTCTCCAAAAGAGACTGGGAGCCAAGAATTGGGTCGTGGACAGACATACCAGCCCACACAGTCGTCCAGAATAGCGGCATGAGGCTGAAAGCCCATTTCAGAGAGATGATAGTCCGATCTACTAACTCATCGACAGGGAGCGGCAGAGGCGTCAAAGGATTATCCGTGAGGTTTCTGATGTACTCGGCCATGAGGTACCCGTGCGGCAGTATTTTCACGTTGACTGCCGTCAACGCTGTCAGAGCTATAAGCCCTGCGATGACCAGGTAGTCACCGGCGTATAGTCGTCGGTACAGATGCCATTGAAAGATGATGCGGAAAGCCGTCATGAAAGACGCGACGGCCCATAATACCCAGATGAGGAGCTGTGCACAGTATCTCAGTTTAGAAAAAGACTCCTCACGAAACGGTAGACACGGAAACAGGTCCAATCAAGGCCCAATGGCACCTCCAAGTTCATGACGCAAAGACAGGCAGGGACAGAGAGAAAAGAGGAGGTGAAGATGAAGATAAACAATCGCGTGCTTACCATCATCTCTGTGAACGATGGAATTGAGGCCGCCATGATTGCTTGATACCATGTCCATCGCCGGCGTCAAGGCCGTACACCCGTTTATTCGTGAAGAAGGGAAGAGAATAGACCGACAGGAACCTGAATCCGAGGGCGTGATCCTGTGTGAGCTCTTCTTTTGTGCTTCCATCGTCTGAGGCTTGTCCATTTAATGGACCACCTTATAGCCTGCCTGGCGGCCACCCGCGCTAGTCACGGGTAAAATCACTACTCTAGGTAGTCCAGAACTTCACACGCAATAGCGCTGGGACGGAGGACGTTCCTTGCAAAAACCTAAGCCTGATGCTGACAAACTGTCTGGCAGCGTTTGGCAAATCGTTGACTCGGCATTGTCGAATCAATCTCCTGAGTCCTAAGCTCCTTTGCCTGCCCGTGGCCTTGAGCCGGACATCGGAAAAGAGGGCGCAATGCGAATCAATCCGGTTCGCTAGGAAGGCATCAATTCCCGCATCATCCGTTGGTTCAGCGTGTCTGTTGGGTGAAGGTTCGCAGCCTCCCTTGTCGCTTTTTTTTTTTAGGGGTCCGACCGTTGCAGGTACGGAACCCAAGGAACCCAATTGGCAATGACCAGTACCTAGGTATGTATGTACTCGTGAGTCGTAGGACCAAACTTACGCCGCCCCGACGCCGACAAGCTTCACTTGTTGACAATCTCAACTGATGCTGGCAGCTCGACACAAACAGCGGGCATGTCACTGCATCGGCGTTGACAACGTCTAGTCTCATGACTATAAGGCGTTGTGGCTGAGGGGGCCGTGTTTCCATTTGGCCAGCGACAGCATTGTGGTAGTCAAGCTAGAGCCAAAATGACCTTAGACCCCGGATCTGGTATCAACGATCATGTATGTAATCCGTAATCGGTGTTGATACCGGGAATCTTGAACGCCGGGTGAGGGGAGCGGCAGATGGCATGGCATTGAGAAGATGAGGCGTTGGCTACAAAATCGCACACATGGTGTTGGTCTTTGTAGCCTAATTGCTTGTTTTAACTTCTGCAACAACGTGGTGCGGCCCGCCCCACTGCACGTCACGTCACCCCACCCTGGAAATATGCCTGTAAGAGGAAATCGCGTCTTGCTTCGCGGCACTCCAGTCTCCAGCCGCCAGCGACTCGCGAGCGACGGGGTGGAGCAACTTGCAAGTCGGTTACCGTACGTACCTAAGGTACCTAAGTATCTACACACGACTTCAACCGCGCGCAGACCACACCTTGCATCACAGTCTGTATCAGTCCAACAAAGCAGTCATGTCGATACTATCGGGCCATTTGGAGCAAATTGCCAGCTCCTGTCAAGGAATCGACGCACTTCCGTAAAAACCCCGACTAAACCCTTCTTTTAGACGCCAAAAGAAGAGTCGTTCGCTGACTTCTGACACTAGGTTTCCTCCGCCCAAAATCTTCACCAACGCTTTACTATCCAACCACGACATCACCACTTTGATCCGAGATGCCGAGCCCCACGAGCAAGCTCTCTTTTCCGTTCCCCCGCCCCCTCCCCCCATTACGCAGAGCAGCCGCAACATCGAGCCGTCGTCGCCCAAATCCTCAAACCGGCGCCAAACTGTCTTTAATGTGGCATCTGGCGAAGTGACCACTGGGCCAGCTACCCGCGGCGTGGCCAACCCCCGTCGCCACACAGCTGTTGCGGCGGTCCTCGGCGGTGAAATGCATTCCCAGCTAAGAAAGGGCGAAACGGATCGCAAGGGAGATGTCGATGTTGAGATCCTGCTTCGCGGAGCAGAGAAGCTCTGTGGCGTCTACGAGCTGCCCGGAGCCCGGGATCAAATCGCGACACTTCGAAATCAGTACCGTAACGGCAAAAATACCTTAATATACTACGAAGCGAAAGTCGCCGAGCAAAATGAGCAGCTAGCCGGTATGAATAAGGGCTGGATGGAGGAGGAGGACGACGACGACGACGATAATGCCACGGGGGTCGATGACGAGAGCGACGTGTGGACCGAGAACGACCTCCGCAGAGAAGAAGCCGAGGCAAGAGAAATGGAGGTGAAGAGAAGGGATCTACAAGCCAGATTGCGACAGATGGAAGCGGATCTGGGGGGTCTTATGAATATGTGATGAGCTTCTCTTACTCGGTCGACCCAGCGAGCTTCACGACATAGGGAAGCGTCGAGATGCTTTGCTAGTGCTTCTCTTCATACGCGCGAACGGAATCCCAACTGCCCACGATCCACACCACCCACAGTCGTTTGCCCGATGATCGAGATTTTCGAACACACCAGCGGTGTCGTCACGTCACGATGAAAAGCCATTCGCTGTTGCGGAACCTCCCGCCAACGACCTCTCTGATAGCTTCCGTGAAATTTTCCAACCGGCCCGTCGGATCTTCTCACGGCCGTCTTGGGCATGACCTCGGCTTACCGGTGTCCACGGCGGCTGTGCATCAGTACAACTCATTTGCGAGACCGCCGATTTCTACATTTACACATGTCATGAGCGTGGCGGCCCTTAAATACGATATAGCATTCTAGACACCTTTTCTATGCGCCACTGCGTATCCGGGGAGCAGCGATACATCTCTGGCCAGGGGAGCCAGACGACGATATTTTATATACATGGCTTCTATGCGCATGGAATACTAGCCGCGGTCAACTAGTTCTCGGATGTGGTCTTGCCAGAAACCACGCGTGGAACAGAGTGTGTGATTTCGCAATTTATACAGAGATGATGGCACTGGAAACCCGACCACTCGCTCGTCTGAGCTGGCAGGAGAGTACATATCATGTCAGATGCGGTTGCGTCTTACATCATAGCCCTGTTTTTGGCTGTAAAGCCAGATGCTAGATCCCAGATGCTGGTAAAGACATAGAACGTCTATAGGCCTCGACATTATAGTGCCAGAGTGAATCATCCAAGAGAGCTTGGCTGGCTGGACCCAGCATCTCTCCACTGTTGATTCGTAGCCATGCTCGACCCCGGCTGTCTTTTATGCAACTAATCTGAACGGACCTAGATCAGTTCTCACAACTGTTCTTTGCGAACATCCTGTCAGTGAATAGTGACTTGTGTTGCAATCATCTTTGTGTTCTGTAATCGAGAGGGTCTTCCCCCCTTTTCAGGAAGCACTGATGAGATCAACCTAGAAAAAGGCAGACGTGGCGTCGAAGAACGGATGGGGCAAAAACTTCTGGCGATCCTAATCACCAAAATCTCACATCATTGAGCGATATGACACAATTGTAAATACTATCCCCAGGGTATATTTGCGAATGCACATCTATACTAAATGCAAAAAAAAACTAAAAAAGCACTAAGCGCCTTGTCGCTTCCAGAGTCATGTAAATGCACGTCTTTGCAAAAGATCAGAACACCTTCAAACCCCCTATTGCTTCCATGGTCCTCACCTAGGCGAGCGACTCCGCCGTCTGGCGGGTTTCTTCCCACCAGATATGTACTCCTTACGCGCCCTCAACGACCTTTCTCCCCTTTCAGGTCTATAAAAGTCCCCCTTCTGTCGAACACCTTGACCAGAGTACCTACCTAGCCCACGCCCTTCAGCGAACGATACATCTCTCGAAGCCGATCCCTCTCTAGATGAGCGTGCCTCGCGGGAGACATTCTCATCATACTGAACCGCCCTGTCCCAGTCCTCCAGTTTGGTATACGGACTCCGCAGCCACGCCCGCAACTCATGCAGAAAGAGCCGCGTACTGTCCCGGCCCAGAAAATCAGACAGCATCTCTTCGGCCTGGCCGCCACTGCCCATGATGTCCACTGATTTGAGAATCGCAACAATGTACTCGAGTAGAAATTCGGCATTGATGGCTCGCCGCCGCCGCCGCTGTGCCTCATCTCTGGATGTAGACGAGCTGTCGGGCTGTGCAGATGTACCCCCGCCGGTGTTGTCGTCATCAACATCATCATCAGGAGACAGGAAAGAGAATACCCCGAGTTCTCGGCGCATCCACATTCTCGCGCGCGAGACAAGCTCTGTATCCGTGCAGAACATGTGCGGCGTGACTTCCCGGTACCGAGAAAGACGGTTCGACCCGACGTGTTGGGAGTACAGTCGATGCCGGTAGACGTTGCGCCGGACCGCAATGGCGTCGGACACGGCCGCTGGTCGTCGTCGACTCAGTTCTCGAAATCGCCTGTCTCGTGATCGGGGGCAATGGTATCGGGCGCGACGCTCAGAAGAATTTGTGTAAAACGTTCGTGCAGATGATGAGTCCGAGTCCCTGATGGTGCTAGAAGAAGAAGACGACGCAGCGGTCGCAGCGTTCTTCTGATCAAAGAAGGTTGTCAGGGGCGCATCAGTCGGTCCATGAACGACCTTCACGACTCGGGCTTTGCAGAGAGGACATCGGGGTACTTCAAAGAGCCAATTCGACACGCAGAGGTAGTCGAAGTTGTAGTGACCGCAGGGGAATGCCTTGCAGGGCTCCGTCACGATGTCGAGGCATATGACGCAGCAATTGGCGGCGGCTGCGTCTTCGGATCGCGAAGCAACTTCCTCGAGTGTTTTCTGCAGAACGAGTTGTTTGAGGTTACAGTCCGTCTCGCGGTCTGATGCTAGCCCCATCGCGACTCTCTGCGGGGCCTGATTGGGGTAAAGGGTGCGGTTCGTGGTCGGTCCAGCAGCGCGAGATTCGAGTATGTAGGTGTCAAGTGAATGCAAATGATGCATCATCAGCGACAGCAACAGAGCAATGCTTGTACATCTGTAACAGTGACGAATCACAAATGGCCTAGCGGGGTAAAGGCAAACTCCTGCGAATGACGCAGCTCTCCGCGTCTGCGCAGTGCGGGCACATGACATGGCGTTCCGGACGCGTCCTGAACGCGTCTACTCAAGGCTCCACTACTTTACTGCCGAATAATACTCCGTAAAGCCAAGCAAACACATTAACGGTCCGACGTTCCTGAATCTTGGATTCCGTCACGACCAAGCTATACTGGGCCGCTCAGCATGGACGACGGGACTAAAGCGCTGTATGAAGAGAAGTCAAAAGACCTACGCGCGCAGCTGAAACGATGGGAGAACGAGTGGGCGCAGACTCACGATGGGAAGAAACCCGGGCGACAAGACATCAAGGACAACGCGGAAATTGGTAGGCATTCTTCTCTTGGACGGGCGAGCAGCCATGTATTTTGAAAGATGTTTAAGGCGGCAGAAAGACGGACAGACGGCTGATGATAAATGAATAGCACAGAAATACAAAGACTACAACAAATATCGCGACATCCTATCCGGCAAGATTGCCCCGCCCTCGAAACTAGAGCCCCGACTCAGAAAGCGCCCATCAGAGCCTGCACCAGCAGAAACACCGCCCAAGCGAACCAAATATGCCGTGACTCCCAAGAAACAACACACTTACGATGATGAGTTGATGAGCACCCCAACCATATCGAGAAAACTCTTCAGCCCGGCCCCCGTGACATTTCTTGGTCCCACGCCCCAGCGAGAAGGCCGCGTCCTGGGCTTGTTCGATCTTCTCGTAGAAAAGGAACTCGACACGCCATCACGAGGAAACAATGCCCGTGCTCAGAGGACGCCGAGCCGCGCTGGTGTCAATGGTCTATCCACGCCGAGCAGACGAACAGGCACGCATGATCTCGACAGCCCAGAAAAGCTCGGCCGAACGCCCATGTCCTCGAGCAGGAGACACATGCTTGACATGTTTGCCACACCACAGAAGAAACGTCGGGGAAGCATCGACGGCAACACACCCTCGTCCATCTCCAAGCTCCAGTTCGAAACGCCCGCCTTTCTCAAGAGATACTCCCGAGCTACGGTGGATGAAAATGCCATGTTCACAGACATGACACCGCTGCGGCTACCCACAAAGCCTCTGGTGCGTGGACTAAGCGAAATCGTGGCCAGCCTGAGAAAAGTCCAAGACGATGTGCTAGAGGATGACCTAGAGGCCCTTCACGAGATGGAAAACGAGGCCGCAGACATGCCGCCGAAGCCTACGTCTGCATCTTCACACGACAAGCCTACTCCCCACACAGCCCCTACAACAGCACCCGTGTCAGCATCCGTGCTCGAGCCAGATAACGAGGGCCGTCCCATGCTCCTGGGAGGGTTCGACACAGAAGAAATGTACGACAGCGCCCATGAAGACGGCGTAGACCGCCACGGAAATCCCCTCCCGACGTTCAAAAAGAAGGGCCAGAAGAGGACCACCAGAAAAGCCAACATCAAGCCGACTATGAAGAGGCGCCCTACCGCGGTCGCACATCAGGACGGAAGCGGTGAAGACGACATCAACGCTGATACTGTTCCCGAGACTCAGTTCTCTGCCGGTCCGGACGCGGACGGGGACTACCAAGACGCGCCACACTCCGACGATGAAGCTCCTCATGGAGGGGATGATAAGGCCAAGAAGGCCAACAAGACTAAGAAGAAGGATGGTCCGGTCAAGAAGGTGGCGAGGAAGGTGAATGAGCTTGCGCATGCTAACTTCAAGAGGTTGAAGTTAAGGAATCGTGGTACAAAGGGTGGTCCTGGGGTGAATAGTCGGTTCCGTCGTCGTCGGTGATGGGATTGTGGATTTTGCAATGCGTGGGCGTGGAGCGTGTGCTGTGCTCGTGTGTACGAGCTTATGAATTCATGATTAATGAACATATATAGCATTGGGGGTTATGGCATGTAGACTTGGTTACTATGTACCGTAGGAAGCGGGGAAGGGCTGGATGATGCAGTGAAGGGGTGACTCGACCATGTCATAATTTGGAATTGAGCGTTTTATCACAAGGAAAACAGAAATCGAATCCCTAATGTGCACCCAGTGCATCATGAATTGAATGGCCATGGCAGCTATCAACATTTGTGTGTTGCTCTCTATGTGTAAGTCAGAAACAGGGGCTGCTACATCCAGCCGTGCTAGAGCGATATGAAATGACTTTTCTTTTGGAGGGCCAACAGCAGATCTTCTTTTTCATCATGCATTGTCTCTCAGCTGTCATCCCAACGCACAAATCCACACCGGGGACGTATTCTCCACGCTAATGCCAAAATCTTCTTTTCTGAATCTCACTTTGAGGTATCCGGGGACTTCCAAAGCTCTAGGTCTTACTGGCTTGGAATCTCAGCCACCTTCTCGTGGAAGAGCTTCTCTGCGTCCGTCCACACTCTGGCAGACTTGCGGTCGTTCAACAGCAAGAGTGATTCTCTCAGGCCCTCGCTGAACGACTCGCTGGCCTCGCGAGGCAGCATGGACGGCAGGTGATCGATGCTGATGACGGACAGGGGCGTCGAGTTCTGGTCGTCCTTGACATTGACGGCGACAGTAGGGCTGTCGAAGGTGGTGTTGATGCTGTAGATGGGGATGGGGTTGTGGGGGTTGGTGGTGTCGCAGGAGACGTCAATAACGACACTCAACTTGCGGCCGGGCTTGGCAAGGAGCTCGTTGTTGACGAAAGGCGGGATAGGCTCGGAGAGGTAGATCTGGAATATGGGCACCCTTTGTTAGTTCCATGTATCACGAAATCCGCCGAATTGTCACTTTGCCTCGAATTGAGCACTTACAGCATTCAGAAAGATATCGTGCTGAGCAATTTCCTCGTATGGGCCTTGACGATCGCGCGTTTCGGCCAAATCCCATCGGGTGATGTTCTCTTCGGGCAAGCCGGCCTTAAGGAACAAATCGCAAGCACCCCTGCCGCAGCGACCCAAAGCTCCCAAGACGAAGGCTGTTGGCTTACGGCCAAGAATCTTCTCTCCTGCCTCGAGATCCTTGCGGATTTGTTCGACCAACTCGGTTTCGTTCACGTAGTATCCCTTGCCGTCAGTGAATGTGGAAACGGCGGGAAGCTTCTTGGCTGGATTGGCCAGTTGCCAAGCCCAGTTCTTCACTCCCAAAGCGGCGCCCGTGAAGCCAGCGTGGAATCCGAAAGCAGAGATGCGTCTTCCAGTGCTATCGACCAGAAACTCCAGGTCGTAGAGGGTCGATTTCCCTGCGACAAAGCGTCCGAGAACCTGTGCCCAGCCAGCTTGTTTCTTGTAACAATGGGCAAAGGTCAGGTGGTCATTGGTGAGAGCAAAGCCCTCTTCGGGGATCTCTTTGAGACCAACAATCAGAGTGTTCGGCGCAGCCTTGGGCCACACGCCAGTGGGAACCAGAGAAGCTCCAGCAGCCTCATATTCAGAGTCTTGGAAGATGCGGACAAAGTCGGGGTCCGATGGTGAGCGCTCCACGGAGACTTTGTAGCCAGCATCTACGAGTGCCTTGATCACTGCTGGAGAGAAGGATCTGTGCTCGAAGGGCTTCTGCTCCGCTCGGAGGAGGAGTTCGCTATATGGCGACATGGTTCTGGGGTGAGCTATTAGCGATCAAACAAGCTTTGAACTTGAAGTACCGAAAAACGAGCGATGGGACACGCCGCGCGCGTGGAGAGTGGAATGTACCGAAGAGTAAAGAGACGAGCCTCTAAAGAATAACTGTAAGTGAATGCAAAGACAATATCATGAAACCAGTAATGTCCGTGTGTTTTCTACTTCGTTGAAGGGCTGGGTGGGGGAAACTTGAAGTATGTAGAGTGAAAGGAAATTGTATGGTAGGGTAATCATACTTGTTCTTACGAGTGTGGTGAGGCAAAAATTTGAGTCGTAAGCGTAAGCGGGAAATATTCACTCGAGCTTATGAAAGCTACTTGTCTCATAAACTGAACGACTTGCTGGCCTAGTCCTGTCGTGATCAAGGGCCGATGGAGATGCTGCAATGTCGAATGGTGCGTTGCAGATGCGTGTTGACGCGGCAGAGGATCGACGCGCGGGACGTGGTGCGTCACACGTAAGACCCGATATCGGGCTGCAGCTTTTTTCGACTTTCAGCTGCGGGGTTTCAGTCAGCCTCACAGCCTCGGACATCGATTGAGACACCTAATTGGATCAACCACCGGCAGCTGTTGCGGCTGGTGGGGTCCGAGACTGTCCTGACTCCTGAGTCCTCAGCCGCCAAGGAGATGCTCAAGAGTCAAGACCGCCTTTCCTGGCCTTTGTTGCCGTCTGTCTCTCTTGCTGCTGACTTTTCTAGCTTCACAGGTACTTGGCACTGCTACATACTAAGACCTGTAGGCTGTACGCTCGAGCTCCGTTCGTGTGTAAAGCGAGCCAGACAAATCGACTTACAGTGTATATCGCGATGATCCTCGTCCTGCCAGCCGGGACCAATGATGAGCCCTTATTAAGGAAGTGAAAGGGCGAGGAATTTGGGTCCTTGACGCACACATCATTGACTGTTTGATCCGTCACATCATCACATGGGCTTCGCGATAGACACTACCGGCGACACGTCAACTGCGGGGGGCTAAATGATGGAGAGTATCCATGTAAGTCGGGGCCAGCTGACGGACGAGCAAAGACGATAAGCTGCATCTGCGCTGAGAAGGACAGTCGACGAGATTTCACCGTTTCACTTTGCTTCACCCTGCCTCACTGTCACGGGCTGGCTCCTGGAATTCGTTCATTGCCTTCTGCTGCACTTGTACGCCCAATTTCACCGTCCTCTAGGGTAGCGATGGCGACAAATGCTCAACCTCCTGCAATGCCGGGATCGAGCGTTCCCAACAAGAAGATTGACGCAATGCTGGCGCGGAAAACAAGAGGCTCTAGAAAAGCGCATTCGATATTAATCCAGCGGAGCTTGCTTCGAGCCTCATGAAGTCGTAGGTCTTATTTGGAGACAGGCTCGGCCGGTGTCGGTTCCGGAGACTTATCCAGCTGCTCCTCACGCTCCCCCAAACTGCCAGTCTACGGTAATCGATTTGACGCGTAATCTAGGTTTGGCTCTATGGTGTCACGGACGAGTTCCAATGCCTGTAACGTGGCTATTTCTACTCCGTATGGCGCGACGTGTCAACTTTCATGGCGCACGAACAAAGTTTCGATCAAGCAATTTCCTGATATTGCAGGCTAATGCATAACGTCCTACCAAGATGAGCGACGACTGGTTGATATTGGCTGATGACGTTGGCCTCATCAGGCACGGGCAATTGGATATTGACAACGTTCAGAGCGGAAAGCGCACTAGTGTGATCCGAGGGTTGCCCTTCAGTCTCAACGGTTCCAAAAAATGAGTACCTCGGATGACTCTGCAATGAGTTAATCGTGGCTAAGGGATACACATCTTTTTGTGAAGGCGGAAACTTTGGTCATGGGTCTCGACTGAGCTGGCGCGATGTAGGTGAATCAGCCAACGAGATTGATGCCAGTGCCATTCATATGTACGTGGGCAATATTTCAAGTCCGGAGCTCGCAAGCATCTTTCATGGATCTCTCGATCATGTTCCCTTACAGTCCGTCAATGGTTGTTCGCTCAAGCTCTGTCCCTCCGATTGATGCGGTAGCCTTCATCTTCTACAACAGCCAGGCAGCGGAACGGACTCATTCAGGCCCTGCAGCTTACGTTTACTTTCGGATCACCATATATACACGCTCGCCTCATGATTGGAAGCTAGTAGCCGAAATACTTATCTTGGTCGGCCCTACTGGCTCAGTCGCTCAGACACGTCTAACCTCGCTTCAATCTCTCGATGGAAAGACGTTACAGCATTCTGACAAGGCCTCGGTACAGTGCCTACAGGCAAAGTCTTCGCGAAGAAGACACCCGTGGCCACGCCCTTTTGTCTTCCACGCCGGCACGGCAAGCGTCTCATGGCCTGCCCAGATATTTGACGCCCATGCACTTATCATCCTTCTGGCCTTCATTAGATCGCAGCGAGCATACTCTGACACAAGACCGGCCTGGAAACCCCGAGAGCGAGCAAGACGAGTTTGCGCGCTCACGACTGTCATTTCTCAAGCTACCGAGAGGACGCACTAAGCAGTGCAAGCAGCGTGGTTCGTATATTCCAAACACTTCCAGCTCAGTGGCTCCCGGCGCTTGGGGAAGACATCTTTGGAACGAAATCAGATCACTGTGATGTGATGGCAAAAATTGTCGTTCCTTATACCATGACGAAGCCAGGACCACACCCGTTATGAGGACGCACCGCGCGGGGCACGCAGGGCAAGACACAGAGACTCTTCGTGGTCGATGCCCGCGGTCTCTTCACGAATGACGCCTCTGAACCTCTCCTCCCGCCAACTCCACACAAGGTTCGTGAGAATTATCATGGCGAGACAACATCGCTCTCGCCATGATTCTTACTGTTCGCTGCGTCAGGCAGAGTCGCTGGAGCACAAAAACAGACATGGCTGGTGGTGTGAAAGAGTGACTCAGCGGCGGCCAGTCCCAACAAAAAAGGGCGTCTCCACCGTCCACGTTGCAGAAAGGAATACTACACACAACGATGGCGAGTAGGTATTGCATCGTGTGGTCGACGCCCACCACCAAGACGGCGCTGGCGGCGCTATAAGTCGATGGGAGATTGCCAAGCACGAGATGGAAAGAAAAGCCTTCCTGCACTACGACTTGGCGAAGCCCCGCTCTGAGCTCGAGATCAACGTCAAGTTTCAAGGCCAAGAGTTGTGAGGGCATTCATAGATGCGCGACCAACCTCATGGGCATCTGATTCCTGGTGAAGGCACTGAGCACGATGAAGGTTGAGAAAGAGACGGGGGTTGGTTCGTTCCGAGGACTAGATCCGTAACCCACATGTTTTCTGTGTTGGCAGAGCAGAGCAGAACAACCAACAGTTAGTGTCAGTCCATCAGGAGACAGAGTCGAGTATCTGTCAATGCTCTGGGCTTTCATGCGGTGATCAATAAGAAGTGTGAGAAGTGGGAAAAAAAACAATGCACTAGACATTACCTCACATGATCTACTAACAAAAAGGGGGATCATTCCTCGGCGGTAAATCCACCCGTACATGCGCCGTACTGTTAGCATGGCCAGCGCGTCCTACACGTGCAGGTATATATCGCAGTCGATGGACCACGACATACATACATACATTGCGTATGTAATTAGCTATGCATGTTTCTAAGTAAAGCCAACATTAGACTGATTTTCGCATCCCGTTCGCCCTTCCGTCTCAGTGCCCGCTCACCGCAAGTTAAGCAGAACAAACAAGGACTTGGCATCATTTGAGCGTGCCGCAAGCAAACGAGTGGCGATACTAATCAACTCGCAAGGCTGTCCCCTCAGAGAACGAGTTCTTGACGTTCTGTGCGCGAGACGTTCGCGCAGTCCATGATGCATCCTTGTACGGAGTAGGTACCTACTGCGCCGTGCCAACGACAGCGGTGTGTATTATGTGAACCAACATACGGGATAAGTCAAAAAAAGAGGTAGGCTGTTACCCTCTCAGAACAGCCGACACATACGTATGTGCACATGTGTGGTATTATTAACCACGAACTCCTGTGGCGTGCTTCATACGAACACATAATAATAGTCAAAACCCCGATGCATGTCTGGCAAATTGCAACATGTACATGTAGAGGGATGGGGTCTTCGTCGCTCGCATATCAACAACGTGCAGGAGCGGGACAGAGACCACAAATAGAGACCATACAGAGGGCAGGTAGAGGAGAGCATTCGGGCCGTTGCATCTGTAAGTTGGAAAAGGGCGTAACTGTAAGACCTTAGACTTTCCCTGCCGTGATGTGCTGGCCGGCGCAGGGCACATGTTAGACCTTGGGGAAACGATGAGGAGGCGAGGGGTCTCTTTGAAAAAGTCGGAATCTTTGATAGGGACCAACTGCGACTTATTTCTTTGAATACCTAAGTACGGAGTACATGTAGAGCGCATTATATATATGTACATACATACGTACCTACATCCTAGGTATTCTTGCATGTTATGTAATTCAAGTGGAGGACCGAAGCGGTTACATACTGGCTTTCCGGCCAAATTTCAACTTCAACAAGCGCATCGTGCAAGTTGGTTGGCTCGTGGCTCGTGGCTCGTGGCTCGTGAGTCGTGAGTCGTGAGTCGTCCCATGAGGAACTTCTGGAACGATTCCCTCTGATGTGGGCACTGGGAGCAGGCGGGGAAGCCAGGGCGACTTAGCCCCTAGCGGGCGGACAAGGGTGATGTTCTTTCATTCTTCTTCTTGTCTTCTTTTTACCCTGGTTTCTTATTTATCCTTCGTTTGATTGGAAGGCTTTCTTCGGGTATATTCCCTTTTGGCCTCGGTAGATTATCGTCGATTAGGTATCGGATGAAGGGAAGGGTAGTACCTATGTACGTACGTACGGAGTACTTGTGTATACCTGTTAGGTATGTACTGAGCTGTACGGAGTACCGTGTACCTATTGTGTGTGTGTACATGCCGAGCCTTTTCTGGAGCCTTTTCTGGAACATAGGTAGGTTTACAATTCAGTATTGCCTTAAAGTTGGTCGCCGAAACCCCGTCGTTTTGTTTCTTGTTGGGCATTTTCCTTTTTTCTCGCGGCCTCGGAGCTCCGAGTCACCGTGATTCTACTCCGTACTGTCTTTGCCATGTGGCCCTTGTGACTAGCCTAGGGGAAGGGAAGCCGGAGCTCGTGCGCCGTCTGTGTTGGCATTTGAGTGTGCCAGACTCGCCAAATCTGTTTCCCAGTCCCAGTGGTTCGATGATGTACCTGAGTATCTCGAGGAGTCGAGAGAGCAGTAATCTCGAGAGAGCAGCACTGGCTGGAGATGAACGGCAACGGCTGGCGTGATGGGATAGGTAGGTATCGCGAGAGATGTTGGTTTCCTGAGCCGCGTACCCTTGCATCTTTGACGTCATGCATTTCAATTTGTAACTCACCACCACCACCACACACGATACTTACAGACAGGTAGGTACAGTATCCGGGCAGATCAATGTACATGCCGCCTTCTTGACCTGCGGATATCGCCTTGCACATGTCCCCTATTGCATCATCACGCTATGTACTCAAGTACAAAGTAGACTCATAGCTTGGAAGAATGCGACTACGAATACTCCATAGGTCCCATGCTTAATTGATTGCAGACAGCAGACGGGAAGCCGAGGGTTGATGATTGAGTCGTCGCAGTCATCACAGCCAAGTCAGCGATCGTGATTCATCACTGGCCAAAGCCTGGTGCCCCTTCCACACTGGCAGATCAGACGCTTCCACGATGCCTACGAGTACAACCGAGCTTCGGCTTCCCGAGGTAGGTTGTCTCGACGGGTTGCCGTGCAGCTGTTATCTTCACATGCGAGTTGGCGTGGCACTTCGTATGTATGTATGTATGTACATACGAAGCACACAAGATCCGTAGCCATTCATCGACTGTAAACGGATGCTCAAAGCCTAAAGGAGGTGTCAAACGGGATGCCAAATGGGATGCTCCGCCCGCACGCCCAACTCGGGCAATCCTTGGCCTGACCGGTCGTGTTGTCTCAGACAAGCAGAGAGGTGCCCAACGGATCGGACGAATGAAAGAGGACGCAGCTGATGCCAGAACCCAATGCGCTGGCTCCCTCAGCTGCCCTCATCGACGGCTGCTCACCAACAAGGCGACACCAACGCGAGCGACAAGTTACAATAGGGCGACGGATGAGTGCCGCTATGCAGGCAGAGACTAGACATATGCAACAGCCTACAGGTAGCGAAGGGGCAACGACAGTAGGTAGGTAGACGCAAATAGAGCTCCTGCGACACGACACATGCACGTGGCGGCAATGGCAAATGGCCAGGTGACGCGACTCTACATCTCATGATCTCAAGAGTCAAGAATTTCCCAACCTGACCGGGCTGAGTGCCGGAGTTCCACAACCTGGCTTCCATGTGCCATCCCTCCAATCCCTCAAAGGCTGTCCAATCGCGTGGATGGCAAGGTTCCGGACGCAAAGCCAGGCATGTGATGGCGTTTCCCATGTTGAGAGTCGAGACGAGAACTCATCTGTGTCGGCACGATGCCTTCTTTACACAGTGTTTGTTATGCGAGGAGCAAAAGGAAGTGAAGGAGTAACGGAGCAGCACTACAGTTGTTACACTCGTTGAATATCGCGCATGTGACGCCTTGTTCGTGTTGTCGGCGCTTGTCGCTATACAAAGGAAGGTACTGAGGTACGTATGTACATATGTACATACAACGTACCTTACTATACCTAGGTACCAGGTACGTATGAGTCTGCGCTGGCGGCTGCGGTCGATGGGCCCACTTGGACGCGCTTCGGCGCTCCACCAACCAGGCACCGCCAGGCACGCCCAAGTTCCAACTTCCCAGGCCTGCATCCGCGCTTGAACGAATTGCATCTGCGCGAGTCGCCTGAGAGTCCTCCCCTGAGCTGAATCGGCTGATCGAGTACACACGGAGTAAAGTAATCCACCGGAGTAATTACCTTGGAGATGCGCCGTTTGTACTCGTTTCGTACTAGGACGGTCCATCCAGCACGGGCGTCACCGGGGAATGAATCGTAGCGCGCCGGTTCAGGTGTGGACAGTGGGACTGTGCAGTATGTAAACAGTAAGACTCAAGAGTCAAGGACTCAAGAGTCGCGACGCTCCCATCGGCGCGCCTCCCGGTCGGCCCGGATCATCCATGGAAGCGCAGGCCAACGAGAAGTCATCGTCACCCGTTACAATTTGGGGGCGCTGGTGCTGGCACGACACCAACCTGCACCTCGCCTTGTCCTTGCCAGAGGAGTCGGGGAGGAGAGAGAGATTCAGAGAAGCCATCGCCGGCGAGCATAGGCCATCAGCCATCAGCCACGAGCCCACGACCCCGCTGGCGCTCTCCATAGCTCCTGCTCCTGTTTCTTGTTTGCTCTCACATTTGATGCTCACTCCAGAGTCCACGCTCACTTTCGCAGCCTAAAAGTAAACACTACAAAACTCGTCCATGTCCTTCCTCGATTCGGCTATTTGATTGTTCTTCCGTTGACGTCCGACCTGCTGCGTTGTTCGTATTTCATTACCTCAAGCGGCAGCGTCATTGCGACCGAATGCGACCTATCCAAGACATTCCAATCGTTGCAACACAAACCCAACCAAGCCCGAGGCCAACCGCCAGCGTCGGACGGCAGCGCTGCAAACCCCACGCGGCTACCTGCACCACATCGGACATCGTCGTCAAGATCTGTCCTCCAAGGCCATCGTCAAGGTGGTCCTCGAGATTATCTTCAAGATCCGGACACAGCAACGCGACCTGAATTCACGACCTATGCTCCCGTCGTCTGCTTGTCGTTACACCTGTGCGTCCATGGGTCTGTCCACGAATTGCATCGAAAACCGTCCTCCGCGACCGCCACCGCGACCGCTCAGCAGTTTTTACCTTGCCGTCTTGGAACATCAGGCATTGCGTGTGTTGTCACTGAAGCTTGGACCTAGAGTCGGCACCTCACCTCAAGGCGGCTACCCCAGCCGGCGCCGGCTTGCCTCCCGCTTCCGCTCAACCTCTTGACCGAGATCCCACGACAAGGTAGACCATTGCGACTATATGCGTCATGTCCTACATTGTAAGTCTCCAACGTGTCACCGAGATGACACGACACGGCAGGGTTGTTCTGCAAGGCGCACACCTCAAGCACAACCGGTCTGCATCCTGCATCAACTTGCATTGGCGCCCCTGGGGTCTTCTCCTTGGTGTTCTAGACTTGTTATCCCAGCGCTCCAGCCTTCCTTGAAGTTCCCTCCCTACTTCCTCACTTTGTTTCCTCCCGCGCCAAGAGTCGTGTATCCGGGTGCCACAAGTGTGGTTCCGGCCGCCGCTCCTGCTCATGCGTTGTCCCGCGCCGCTGGCTCCGATATGTCACCTTCACACCCTCTTCACTCACCGCCTCTGTTGTTGAACGAGGATAGGCGATATTTCTGGTTGTTATGCGAACTGGATCGCATTACACGAGCCAATTGTGTAAGCGCTGTCCTAGCTTAAACCAGAATCTCGGCAGCCAGACTGCAACTCCAAGTCACCTTACCATGTTCATGTCGGGCACAGTGTCAACACAGACAGTCCCTGGTGTGTAGTGCTCATGCCACAGACGATTGAATCCATATTTCGCCCCGGCTTACCCGTCTTATTATATGTCTTCCCAGTCTCCTTCCCTGTCTAATCTGCTTTACTTTCTTCATCTTATACCAAATCCTTGAACAGGTGGCGTTTAATCCATGACCTGACATTCCTTCTTTGAGAATTAGTTCTCAGCCTTTTCGAATCATGGACTTTGGCGACAAGAAGCTAACCACTGCGTTCAAGTTATGCATAGCTCACTATTGTGACATTCACGGGCCAACCCCATTAATGGTTACAGAGGGATCGAGACATCCATGCTCGACTTGTTTCGAGAATTTTGATGTAACCCTGGGTGCAACTTCCCCCCAGCACGAGTCCGATAAGCGAGCAACTTCAAGCGGCTCTACATCCGCGCTACACTCTCAGACCTCAGTCGCCCTGAAGGACGTCTCGCGAGATCTGAGTCTTGGTCCAAGTGGCTCTCCGCCAGCATCAGAGCCTGATACCGGTACGCGACGAACTACGTTGCGCTATTCTGCCGGTCGCAGCAGCAGCAACGACATCAAGAATAACAATGGAGCTGCCTCGTCCGCCCTCGATACGCCACCAGAAAGCCCACGCCCGATCCATCGGAAACCGCTTCGAGATTCAAGCTTCAGGCGTACATACGATGACGTGGTGACCAAAAAACAGGGGCCCTGTGACAATTGCGCGATGACGCTCCCCCCGCGACAAAATGCTGCTGCCTCTGCATCCGAACCCATACTGCGAACCATGAGTGCCGTTGAGCGCGTATCCGGACCCGCAGGACAAGCATCCCCCCCGGACTCGCAAACGTCAAATGAAACGGATGATGAAGGAGAATCGAGTCATGGGGTGCGATTTCGAAGGAAACAAGCCACCCCTGGAAGCTCACAGAACACTTCTTATTCCAGCACCTCGATCTCGTCTCGACGTTCCGCATACCATCATTTGCACAACGTCAATTATACGTCTAGTCACGAACCTCTTCAACCTGACTCATTCACCTTGCTACGAGCATCCTGCTTGAGGGCCTTGTCCTTTGAGCATACAGCACGGCCGCCCTCAAGCTGGAATTTGAACTCATCTCCGCAGCTTGATTCCTTTGTGACAACACAAAGCCCTGGCTGTGCAATTACTGGAGGACCGATCTTTTTTGGTGACGCCAAGGCCGGCTACACGACGGGTTACTTATTTCGCATCCCGGACCTTCACGCCCGAGGTCACAAGCGACTATATGCGTTCCTGGCTCTGAGCACGCACAAAGAGAGGGTTGCGATGAAGACTTTTAGCCTATTCATCCAGGCCTTTGAAGTTTTAGCCTCATGGATTCAGCAACTCGCAGAGGCCGAGGCCGAGCGGACGAGTACACACTCATCTCCGCGCAGTGGTGGTGTCGCGCATGGTGGAGGGGCACAGCCGCAACCACACACATCTGCGCTGGATCGATCAAGCAGTGGTTTCATGCAAGGAGGCAGTGCTTTTACTAGGCGCACCGGCTACGGACCAGGAATGTCTTCACTGAAAGCTCGAGGCCTTGCCGAGATAGTTGGACAGCCTGATTTCTTCATTACCTTGCACAGCAAATTTGTGGAACTTCTCTTCCAGGTTGCCGTTGCCCTGAACTCTTGAGACTCTTCCTTTCGCCAGCTCGGACTCCCAGTCCAAGACAAGGAGAGTCTTTCGATTTTTTTTGATCTCCATCTCTGATCTTTAATCATCCTTCTTCTTCATTTTGTCCCCTTTTCTCTTTCTGTGATGAATTTCTCATTTTGTATCTTCGGCACCGGACACCCACGCCAACGCATTCTGATTTCCTTGGGCTCCTAACACGGCTCACCTGCTTGCTTCACCCGCGCCGTTGCGTATACAGCGTATTTTCTAACTATCTCATTGCTGCTTTTGAAGACCATGGCTCAACAGAGAACACTTTGGTTCTCCCGCTTTGCCTATACCCATTATCGATCTTGCATAGCGTCGGCGTTGAAAGGTCCTTGTATCACTCGATTGATCCTATGAGGACGACGCGAGAACCAGCAACGCACTTTATGATTTCGCATCCATTCTATGACCTCACTACATTGGCTTGTGGTGCTTTTTTGGAAGGAGTTACGGGCGACTTTTGTGATGAATTTCAATCAAGGTCTGCCGATAAGTGATCTGTCTTGGACTAGAGCTAGTTGTTTTTATTACTTGTGTGGCCAGGCTTCTTATCAAGCCTCCTGTATTGGATAATTTGATAAACTTTTGGTATTACAAATCTTGTCAGTTCCTGTTCTGTGTTGTGACTGCGACTCCATGGCCTACAGTGTACTGTATTATCGTTATATCATTTCCAGTCTGGTCTTCTAATCTGCCTTGTCTTTGTATTGCTTGGGCTCTTCTAATGCTGTATAGTTTCTTTCTCTTTTTCCTTTGGTAGAAGCACGTGTTGATGTAATGTCCCAGTATAGATGGAGTCAAGAGTGGATGAGATTGAAGAGTCACTTTATTGCATAATGATGAAAGGCTCTACTCTCTGTGCGCGCTAATAAGGCCCAGGGAGGGAACAAGTTATAATTTTCTCTTGGTTTCGAGGTTGCGGCGTGCGATACTTATGCTGCCGTACTACCCGCTTGGTATATCACCGAAATAAGTTTCGGGAGTGATGATCACAAGTGTACTACAAGTCTGAGTTAGGTAGTTAAGGCATTCTAATCACGGATCTACACGATGATATGTTTCTCTGGGACGTGACCATGGCAATGATTCATTCCATCGTGGAAACCTTATGCTCGTTCGGTATAAAAACAAGGACACAGCAACCGTTGTATTGTATGAGGTACTTTGTAGTATCGTCCCTACTGCGCCTTAATTTTGTCCTCGACGTAATGTATCCCCATGGGGCCATCGACTCATCCCCTATAGTAGGCTGTACAGGTATGCAAGGCCCATTCAGTTCAGTGTGTAGAAGAGATAGTTGAAAAGATTAGCCCCAATGCTTGCCCCAAACGAGGCGTGCCGTGCTGGGCTTACATTTCTGCAGACAGAGATTCTTCCGAAACATGGCATGTTCTGACCATGCGCTGGGTATGAGAAACCAAAAGGCCGCGCTGCCAAGACATGCTACATACGCGTGATGGTACCCATGGCCAGTCAGTGAGCATTAGATGACCCGTAAGCTACATACACCGTTCACACAAAACACAAACAAACAAGGAGAGCATGATGGAGCCAGGGGAAAAGGTACAGTAGGTAGTTGGCGGATCGGTGAAAAGAAGCATGGATAATCTAATGAACAGTGTACCTAACAAGGCCGCCACACCCCCCTTGGTACGTCCGGCCATGTCAGCTACAAATGACTTCTTCGAAGCAATCCTGCATTGATTTTTGTGACGACAAGATTCATACACACAAGATGCATATCAGAGACAGTCAGTCAATGTTCCATTAAATTCGCAGACGAAGATGACTTGTCTTGCTGCCTCTCATTCCCCGCGGCCCTGCCTACTGAGCCCAAGACACGCAATGCGCAGCCATGGCCAGCCTCACGTTCTTATGTAGTCTTCTCTTCCTCCCTAACTAAGCCTACTTGTAAAAGTCAAACTTGTTATCATCGCTGGTACCCTTGACTTGACTAGAGTACGCATCCTCCAAGTCACTCTGGATAATCTGGTATCTGTTCTTGCGCACGGCGCGAAGACCAGCCTCCTGCATGATAGCCGCGATAATAGCTCCAGAGAGGGGATCATTTCGGACGATGAGGCTGTCGAGATCGACTTCAGGGGCCAGGGACATCTTGCTGGCAATGGTGGTGAAGATGAGGCGACGCTCGCGGCGGTCGCGCAATGAAGGGAATTCAATCTTTCGATCTAATCGGCCGGGACGAAGCAGGGCTGGGTCAAGAGTATCGGCGCGGTTGGTGGCCATGATGACCTTGACGTTGGACATCTGGTCGAAGCCGTCCATCTGGTTGAGCAGCTCGAGGAGAATACGCTGGACTTCACGGTCTGCACCAGTCTGGGCGTCAAATCGCTTCGTGGCGATGGCGTCGATTTCGTCAATGAAGATGATGGCGGGGGAGTTCTCGCGGGCCATGCGGAAGACGTCGCGGACCATTCTGGGACCTTCGCCCAGGTACTTCTGGACAAACTCGGATCCGACGACGCGGATGAAGCTTGCCGTAGTGGAATTGGCTACTGCCTTTACAAGCATCGTCTTGCCTGTGCCGGGGGGGCCGTACAACAGCACACCGCGAGGGGGGTCGATACCGATCTGCTTGTACAAATCAAATTGCGTCAAGGGCAACTCGACGGCTTCTCTGATTTCCTGCTTCTGCATATCCAGGCCACCAACATCGGCGTACGACACGTCGGGCTTCTCATCGGCCCCGAGCATGGCAATCGACGAGTCAGCTTCTGGCGGCAGTATGTCGACCAATGAATTCGAGTGACGGTGAAGAGCGACGGAGGACGAGGGCTTTAGCAGCTCGCGGTCGAGAGTCGAGAGGATGCGTACAACGTAGTTGGAGCCGGTACTTGACTGAACAATTCCGGTACTAAGATGCGCAACAAAAGTAGAGTCAGTGTCTGAGTCGAGCTTTTGGTCTGCGTGCGAACGGCTTACTTTTGGTCAATGGCCTCCATGAATTGACCGATGACCAGCGGCACACTCTGGATTCGCTTGATCTCTTCTTGCGCTCGAACGAGCTCACGCTTTAAGCTCCTATTCGAGAGTGGTTAGGAAATGCCGCTGATGAGTTTAACGATCACCTGAATGCAACCGCCTAAGTTGCAACTTCAGAAGACACGGAGGATTTCCTCATCAGAACTTACCTCTGCTCGTCTTTGATGTACTCTTCTTGCAACTGGATATACCTGGATACTGTGTCAGATTTACTTCTTGATTCCTAAGGCTTATTCATGGCAGAGCGTAGTCGATTATTGGTCCAAGAGGAAGGGAAAAGCCGGAGAGAAAGCTGGGAGCTCTGCAAAAAGCTTCAAGGGTCATTGCTCACTCCAACTGTCGCTGCAACAACTTCATTGTAGCATAGTCATCGCCGCCTTCAGTCGGTACGCCTTCGAACGAGTCGATATTAGGTATGGCTGAGGGAGAGGCCTTTTTGTGAAGCGGCAGGTGGTAAGCCTGACTTTCAACAGCTACGTCGCCCATGGTCAGGTAGTAGCGCGGGGCACCGGCGCGAACAACGAGGATCAGGTGTTGCTTGCTAGTGGACGAACGTAACTCGAACCGTATGTCTGTTATGGGATCGGAGCTGGAAGGTTCTTGTTTCAAAGCGAAATGGCAATGGACGGCGATAGTAGAGGATCGTGGCAACGACGAGAAGATGGTGACGATGATGCAGGCTTCGTCTGCGCACGTAGCCTCGCGGTCGCCAGTAGCTGCGTGGAGTGGAGCCTGGCTTAGTCATCTCCCTGGAGAGCTCACACATGATCAGGCACGTGCAGCCGTGTTAATCTTGCAAGTTGCCGCCGAGTCATCGACGATAAGACGGTATGTGTCTGGGATAGGGGGGTATGTGCATATAAGCGTCTCTGATCACCACCTGGCAATATGCATCACAGCTTCGTGTTGATGGGGCTTCTTTATTACTGTCATGACCTTGATCGAGTGCTTGATAAGTTGATACTACTTTCTTGCTTTACTATAGTTCTTCTTGTATCGACTATTCACGGGGAATTCCAGATGCAGATCCGCGCATCAGGCCCATTCGAAGAAGACGATTCGGCTTGATCCACAACGAAGTAGGGGTCTCCAAGAGAACTTTAGCACTCGATTCGGGCGAAAGTAGCTCATTGTAAGCATTAAAAGAGATGCTCGCATCTGTGCAGGTCAGATGAAACCTGGTGCCTTGGGTATTATGGGTTGAGCCCAGAATGGTGGTGATAGGCTGCCGTGTGTGGCCGCATGCAATCGCCAATTGTCCTTCGGCTTGGCAATGCCTCTGTGTGCCTAGGCTTGGCGACACCAGGCTTCAGGAAGGATGCAATGGATCGAGAGAGTTTCTAGTCTACTGGGAATGCAATATGATTTCCGAGAACGGCAGCTTTTATTACGGAGTACCTACACCAATGTATGCTACGCCTGGCCACCTGAGTTACCTAGCCACCTTACTCCGTAGATAGTAGATACACAACTTACAAGTACCTACCAATGCTCTGTACATACACGAACTTAGGAGTTTTGACAACTGCATTGCAAAGTAGATCCAGGATTCGGTGACTCGAGGAACGAATATTGCTCCATCTTACCGATCTATCTAATGGAAATGGAAATGTACGGAGTACAGCAATGCACATTTGCTATCCAGCGTCCCAACACGCGGCTTATCCATGCATAATCCCTGCTTCGGCCCCAGCTTCCTGCTGCCGTCTTCTAGTCCACTTTGGCCTGCGGGACCAGGATGCTACCTGGAGACCCGGGGTATGTACCTAGTACATATGTACTTAAGTACATACCTACCTACGTAAGGTGTACTCCGTAGTCCGCGATATCAGGAACCTTGAGAGGCACTCTGCGAACAGCGTTGAGCTAGGTAGTATCTTACATCGCGCGGTATGTATGTATGTATGTATGTATGTATGTATGTATGTATGTATGTATGTATGTATGTATGTATGTATGTATGTATGTATGCATGTACAATGGTACATACTTGTACGTCTGCGTGCGTGCCTGCCGAACTGACCCGATGACTCTCACCAGCGTTCCTTTCCGTGTCCGTCCTTCTTTCTTTTCACCTGTCTTTGTATGTCATGCTCTCCATCTCTTACTCCTTCCTGCTTCTCCCGTACCATCTGCCGGCCGTTGTTGTCCAGGACAGTGAACATCGCATCACCTCGTCGGCTCCAAGTGTGACTCTTGTGGTCTCCGCCCTGTTTCTCTCCGTCTTCGTTCGTCCGTCCAGTCCACAACTGTCGGAGCCTCGTTAGCTTTCCGTAGTCGGCGCCTCAACATTTGGTAACAGCAGCAATCGCTGCCTCATTCTGCCGCAACCACACCAGCCACTTGCACTCACGCATTTGAGCTCATTCGCGATCACATCGACTACTCTTCGGCATCACTCAACACGTTCACGCGGTGACAGATTTCTCCAACACGACGACACCGCCAGCATTCACCACTGCAACACTGCATCATTGCATCACTGCGTCATTGCACCACCAGTGTACACACACCACCACACACCACCTCCTGTCATCGATTGCCGTGAAAACCCGCCTCTTCTCGACACACTTTCTTCCCCTCTGGCTTCTAGCCGTTGTGCCTTCCCCTCTTTGAACGACTATTCAGCCTCGCTCTTGGATTCTTTATTTGGTGTTGCCAGCTACCTAGTCAGCCACCGATTATATTTCTGGTTATCGCCGTGACCATGTCTTCATCAATCACTATCCCAGTCGTCCGATCTTTGGCCTCAACATCTACATTCCACCCGCCGTCCAAGGCTCCAGAGAGCCCTTCCATGAGCTCTTACTCAAGCTCACCCTCGAATTCGTCTCCTTCAACCAGCCCGGGCACCAGAATGCTCCATTCACGACGACCCAGTCTGCTGAGTAAGTCATGATTCCATAACTCTTTCCACTCTCGAGTCAAGGTCTCATCATTTCCTTTGTCTTGTAAAAAATCTATGCCTGCTGTCGCTCGACTCTTTTTGCACAGCAGTAACGACTTAGTGCCCCTTGATTGACATATGGATCAGGCACCGCTCTATCCAAGCAAGAAAGTACCGTTATCAACATCGGAGACCCTGATGGGCCACCTCGCCTTGTAAGTCCAAATCAGGATTCCGCACCTCAACTCGAGTCCAAGCCGAGCTAACACCGATATCAGATCTCCTATCTTTCCTCCAGCCAAGGATTTGTTTGGAATCCAGGTATGAAACTCTCCATCTTCAAACTCGTGCGGACAATAACTGACGGTGTTCTCAGAGATATTTCTGCCCTCTTACGTCGATTGCGACTATATCCCCCTCGAGAATAAGCGTGAACCGGTCCACGAAATTGTCCTCAGCGAGAAAGAATCCCGGGAGATGCTCCCGCAATGATTTAGCACCGCATGACTGCCGTTCGATACGATTTACACGATTTATACTTGAAGTTGGGACCAGACCACCTGATTTCAATACATAGACCCGGGTCCGGGGCTTTAATATGCACATTCACACTTATGTTCGGCTCCATCGGCGCAGCACGAGTTTTCGTCTCTTTTACCTGCAGCTGCTATTCTCACCTAGCGGCTATATATAATCGGATCCATCACCACTCACTTTCCATATTGTAATTTTTTACGATGGTGCGGCTTTTTTGCTTGATCATTGAACTCGGGCGCCGAGTCAGCCCGGGACGAGGGAGCAGGATGCGGGTATTTATCATTCCTTGTTGAGACTGAAGTCTTTCCCGGGCGACGGACCACGGTCTTTGCTTGGGGGGTGAAGAGTACAGACGTCATGGTCCATGGATAGGGAGCACGCAGCGAGAGAGTGCGTAATGGCATTCATACTGCAGCTAAGGCATGGCTTCCGGAATAACCACGATAGCGGTGGATACGGCTGGTATCTCCAATGCAGGGGAACTCATGGTGTTTATTGTTTGGCTTTGTCGCCCAGTGTTCAATTAGCTAGACTACGTGTTTCTTGTTCCAGCAAAGGCCTGGACTCGAGGCTCACAATTGTTCCTAGGATTCGAAGTTGAAGTCAACTATCATAAACATCGTCTCTTTTGAGGTCATGCATGACATGCCGTGCGAATGTCGACACGAAAGATAAGATATGTACATAGGTAGAGTGTAGAGGTAGGTATATGCACCTACATACTCCGTACCGCCCTCGTATTTCATGATGATGACGGGTGACCGCAATCTAATTAATTACCCCACTTGACGCCCATGCTTCCGGGGGAGTTGGGTGCCGTGGAATGTTGCAGGAGACCCATATTCAGGGGTGCCCCTAGTCACGACGATTTCTTTCTGCTATGTAGGTAAGTACCTAAGTATGTACATACATACCTATGGTAGGTACATATGTACCTAGGTACCTCTACCTAACGTGTTAGCATCGCGGCCTGCAGCTGGAAACGCGCAACTACCATCTCCGACATCTAAGTCGCGCAATATCCGCCCTCTAACTCTCAGAGCGTACCCTTCTTCTTCTTCTTCTTCTTCTTCTGTATCTCCTCAACTTTCCCCCGCAGCCGGAAGCGCGACAAAAACGAACCTCTTTGCCTGCCCACTTCCGTTCACAGTCAATCACGAAAACAAAAACAAACCCCAGCCATCCCGCGGCTCCTCTCCCCGGGGACCAACCATGGACCCCGACTCGCAAGCCTCCCAGAACCAGCGCCGCATTGAGCTACAATCGCCAGAGGACCTTGCGTATCTGATTTCGAATGTGCGCAAGGCTGCGACGGCGCATCTCGAGGAGGCTCTTCCGCGAATTGAGGGCCAGAGGGAGGATAGGCTGCGAGAGGATATTGCGGCGTTGGTGAATCAGGTACGCTACGCTATGCTTATCTCGAAGAATATGGGTGTTTATTTTCTGCTCATTTCTTTGTATGCTTTATTGTCCTTGTTCTTTGTGCGATTTGTTGCTGCGCGTTGCTGCGCGTTGCTATTTTCGGTTTCTTCCTTTTTTTTTTCCTTTCTTTGTTTTGTGATTCTTGCGCGCGCGCAAGGGGCATGAGTATGCGTAACACGTGTATCCCGGAGATCTCTCTCGTCTCTGCGTTCTATACTTGTCTCCAGATTTTCCCACTCAGCAGTACAAATTCCGATAGGTCACAGCATAGGTGTTCGGTTCAATGGCTAACAGGAGGGGAATGCTCAGTACATAGATCAAACCTTCCGCCTCTGCTCCGATAATCTCTCCATCAATGGTATTCCTTTCACATCCGACCAGTTTGAGACTTTCACGACATGTACGCCCCAAGCCTACGAGCCTTTCGACAGCCGTACCCGTCAGCGCGTAGCTGATCTGATTACACAAGAAGAGAAGCTCCTCGAGGAAGTTGCAGCGCTGAAGCGTAGTGTTCCTGCGCAGGCGGCGGCTGAACATGCCGCACGCATAGAGGCTGCGATCCGGCGCGACGAGGAATTGGTGCTGCGGCGCAGGGAGGAGGTTGTGCGGCGGGCAGAGAAGCAGAGTGAGAGGGTGCTGGCGCTGGAAAATAAGAAGGGATCGAGGCAGGAGGGCATGGAGGAGGGCTTCAGGGTCGCGGTGGAGGGTCTGGGGGTGCTGAAGAGGGATATGCCGGCTGTGGTGGCGAGGATGGAGAGGGCGAGGGTGGCGGGGGAGTATGTTGCCGAAGGGAGGTGATTTTGGGGTTTCATTTTGCGGTCATTGGGATGATCATTGGGTGTTTGGGCTTTTGGATTTTTGGGTTTTCCCCGCGGGGTTTCGCTTGCTTATAACGGGCGTTTTGCATGGCGTTTGGTGGATGGATATGCCTGAGAGGACAAGCGAGCACATGGATAGATACCTTTTCACTTTTCAACCTGATAGTCTTCCAACGATGAACTCTTACCATGTCACAGTCTCTCGCGATGAGCCGGCTTTTGTCTTCTTTCCCTCCCAGACAACAGTCACTTTCGCTTCCCGGTGGCAACCATCATCAGGCGTATCTAAGCCGAGACACTGCATCTCAACGCACACCGAATAATGATGAATAAGAGGATATTAAAACGAAAGTTCTTCGAGTTTTGATCTATAAACTTTTGAATTATCCTCCACGGTTGTTGAAACAATCGCACGCCGAGCAAAACGAAACAAGACTCTCAATTTTTCGCCTCTGGGAGCAAAAACGCTCCTAGCATCTCTCCATTACGTCTACTCCCCAACGCGCCGCTTCAGTCTACACTAATCCCAATCATGCTTTTTCCTCAAGTTGCACCATGTTGTGTTCATTCTGCAGGTCCTTGACGGAACTGCTTTACTGGTAATTTGAACATATTAATGCTACTAGCATGATAGCCTGTTTATGCGGCTGCAGTCTCCGTGGCCTCGGGCTTGGCATCGCCAGCAACTGCAGGTGCAGCCTGAGCGGCATCGGCAGTTTCTGTCTTGGTGGCCTCGGCCTTCTTCTCCCACCAGGCGGGCTTGGTCCATTCAGCATCGTGCCATGGGCCAGCGTCGCTGTTCTCACAGCCGCCCTGGCACTTGCAGGTACCGCCAAACTCGACGGGCAAGCTCTCGGCATCAACGTGCTTCAACAGCTCGCTCTTGTAGCCGCTGCCCAGAATGTGAATCTTCTTGACAGTGACAGGGTCGAGCCAGCCCTTGACGACGCTCCACACGGTCGAGAAGCCCCAAGGCGCGTTGATCAAGAACAACTTGCCCAATCGCTCAGGATAGTAGTTCTGGGAGATGACGGACGCTTGGCGCACGTACGAGTAGACGGAGGGAACCTTGGTCAGGGTGACCCCCTTGAGGTCCATCACAGTGCAGCATGTCTCGAGCAGGGCTCCGGCCTTGCGGGAGCAGGCGGGCAGGCGGGGATCGGCAACTCGCTCGTATTCGACAGCGAGGTTGGTCAGCATGCGCTCGGCGGTGGTGATCTTGTACATGGCAGTCAAATCGATGCCTCCCAGGGTTTCGATGTAAATAGGGCGGCCGTCCTAAGAGAGACAAGCCGGAACTAGTCAGCTGGTGTATTGGCCAAGAGCGAAATCATTCGCCAGGCACCGTATTTACCTTGTCAGTCTTGTGGTAGAACTGCTTATAGTATTTGGCAATCTCCGCCTTCTCGGGATAGTCCCAGATGGGGACAGTCTCATCGAGTTTGATCTCCTTTCGCCACTTCTCAGTCTCGACGAACCTAGAATCATGTCAGTGACGGGCCGTTCTGGATTCTCGTGTCGGTAGTACGTACATGGCCTTGGCAAGGGCGACATCCCACTTGCGAGCTCGCAGAAATCGCAGCTATCCACTCCTAATTTAGTACACATGAACTCCGGAGTGGCTTCAAGTCGTGGAATTCATCCATTGCGTCTGCCATTGGGTACAGCAGAAGCAGACTGCAAGCTTGTAGGACAAGGCAATTCGGAGGTCCATACCAGTGTCAACGTGTCCAGACGCTCTTTATAGCCCTCAGCCTCGAGCGAGGAGCGCAGTTGGTGCACCAGAGCAATCTTCTCCGGGGTCAGATGGCCAGCGTGGCCGTCTTGCTTCTCGGCCGCTGTTGAGGGAAAATCATAGTTGTCGTACTTGGGATCGGCTTCCATGATGTCGGATGGCGGTTGCTAATGCAGGAGGAGAGGGGGTGATGGTGGGTTGAATGGACTGAGGCAAACGACGGAATCTCGAGGATTTTCTAATCGGGAGGACTCAGGGGCGATTCTTGCAAAGGAAAGAAAGAACAGGATGGAGACGGATAGGAATGCTGGGAGCAGAAAGGAGAGAAATGAAGGGGAGAAGCGATAGTAGATACCTAAAAGGGATCAAGGACCGCCGTCTGGGCAAAGGATAAATTGGCGGCTCTGCCCCCTCTGGGCGTTGCCGGTTCGCTAATGGACCATGCTACGGTGCCCGCTGGAGTCCCTGCTGAGTCCCTGTTGAAGTCCCTGTTCAGGTCCCTGCTAGGGGCCCTCGGATCAAGCTCCCTGCTTCTTTTAGCTCTCACTGAAGATTATGGAACCTCGGCGCTGCGAGTCGTCCCCCCACGTGCCACGTCACATGGAGATAAGACGGATCTCCAACCTAGATAAGATGAGAGTGCTCCACTTTCGCGCAATTCGTGTAATGCCCGTACGACGTAACCTGACAAAGTTCGTCCTATAAACGAGACGAGGCTGCGCATTACGCACCGACACGACATGAGTTGCAGTGTTTTCCATTCCAAGCCGTGGTCATAAGATTCTGGTTTAGTCTTGTTATTGCTGCTTGGTCAACAGGGGCTTACAAAATCTGCTGCACACTCTTTCTTGGTAACATTGGATTCGCTCGAATTCTTCATGTAGGACCAACGATATCACCATGAGATACCCTCCGCCACGGACGACGTACAACGTGATCGCCCAGAACATACGCGGCTCTGCCATCACGAGCCGACGTCCAAGATGTTCATTTCACCTTAGTGCCCCAGCGAGTCTCCCTCACTGCCGAAGCTTCTTCACCTCGAATCCTTTGTTATCCAGCAATCCTGCTGAGAACGCGTCGGAAGCCTCGCCGTCGCCCTCCTCCTCCTCTTCCACCACCGACACTCGCCCGAAAGGCCAAGCCTCTACTCCCAAACGCAAGAAACCCCGCTCAGCCACGGCCAAAACGTCTCTTCGCCGAGTTGCCATTATTGCGCAGGACCCGAAGCGCTCACCAGACAAGTCCAATGCTGCCGAAACGGACGCCAACCAGCTGACCACCATCAGCGCAACATGTGTCGCCGATTCGTTTAACATGCCCATGGTGGTCGAAATCCTCTCCTCACACGGTTTTGCCATTGATCCTGATGACACAGGTTTTGATGCAAACGAGGTAGTGCACGCCAAGGGCGTCAATGGTGGCGACATCTTCGTGTTTCCCTCCGGAACCATAGTCACCTGGTCACTGCCCAGCGATGTGGTAACGAAGCAGATCCTCCGTGCCGCCGAAGACGCTCACCCTCCCGAGCTGCGCGAAGTAGAAGACCTCGATTTCGAAACAGACACTTCCCGAGCAGAAAGTGCCATGAAAGGCGACAAGGTCGTGCTCGGCATGCGAAAAGAACACAGAGACGGCGATACCCGCGATACGACATTCGCCAAGATTGCCTTCTCGTCCGGTCTGGCGCGGAGTACTAATCTCGCGGTGTTAGAGACGGCTTTTATGCTTTACTTTGAGAGCACGCGCCACATTCCTGCGATTTTGTCCCAGGGATCCGGCCTGCCCCTCGGCCGCAAATTCATCCTCCAGAAGACGGGCGAGTTGCTTAGCCTGCGCGCACGTCTCAACCACTATTCTGAGCTGACTGATTCGCTGCCCGACATTTTCTGGGATAGTAAGTCTGAGCTTGGCCTGGAGGGCTACTACGAACAGGTCGGCCGCGCGCTGGATGTCAATGTCCGTATTCGGACTCTCAATCAGAAGATGGATTATGCGCAGGAGATTGCGACGGTGTTGCGAGAGATGTCCAGTGAGCAGCATGGGACGCGTCTGGAGGTTATCATTATCGTGTTGATTTTCGTGGAAGTCATATTTGAGGTGCGCAGGATTGTGTTGGAATGGAGTCATGATGAGGTGGCTACCGAGGGGGGCGGCAAAACAGATACAGCAACGGTATGAGAGGATGGTGAGAGGAGACGAAATGATGATAGATAGTTTCATGTTATTTTCAATTTTCTTTTCTTTTCTTTCCTCAGATTTTGAAAAACTTGGTTTTATTACACACATGGTGCGGAGCATTCCCACAATTCCTCTGGATTGGTCTTGTTTTCCCACTCAAGACGAAGAGAAAGGCGCTGCCGAGGGATTTGGACTTACGGATAGACTTCTTTCAATTGATACCCACTCTACTCATGATCTATCTCTGTGTGTACATGTTGCTTCCTCCTAGCCGCGCCGCTGAGCAGTTCACAGTACACATCACGCACATCCGATCTTCTACGAACGAAGTAGAGTGACGCAGCAGACTCGGAGTTCCAATTTCCCGGGTAGGAAGATGAAAGATGAAAGGGGGCACAGGAAAGACCATACATACTCTATCGGATATGAAGACCATCCGAGGAGAAAGCAGAAAGAGAAAACAAAGATTAAGAATCCACAGTCCTACCCACTCCAATACAAGAAGAGAACACAAAAAGAAACCTCCAAAGAGAACCACATCTGCCTAGGTACTTGGGTGGGTGTCGATAGGCTCAGAAAAGAAAGGAAGAAAACGCACGCGGAAGAATACATCCCTTCTCTTCTTCTACCTACATGATAAACAAAAGCAAGCAAAGTACAAAAGCCACGCAGTCAATTTTGCTTCCCTCTTGGTTTACTTTCCTAGCAGCCACGTAACCGAAAAAAACTCCAGTTCCATACATCTGTCCCCTACTGCCACAGAGTACCCTACCCTCCGTCCAATCCCCATGTATTCCCACACTGTCCTACTTGATATTCTCTCAGCCTACAGGCCCATCATTCCGTTTCAGAGTCTCCTTACAACTGTATGCCCCGTCAGGAAAAGTTACGATGAGGGGTTCGATACAGGTTGCTGTGGCGTCTGCTGCGGCTGCTGCTGCTGCGAAACCCCCCCAGCACCAGGTATAGGCGGCACCGGCACAGGCGTAACCTTCGACGGCGGCACATATTGCGTCCCAGACGTAGCCACAGGCGTAGCCATCGGTGTCCCATTCGCCCCTTGCCTCTGCCCAGCATGCCCTGCAGGCACACCGCCGGCACCATAGCACATACCCGCACCAGCACCGGCACCGGCATGTCCTCCCTGCGCCGCTCCGGATCGGTCCTGCGCCGCGACACGTGCCTTAGCCTGGTCCAGTATCCGCTGCTGCTGCGCCTCCGGTATAACGGTATGATAGCCAGTCAGGCCTGGCGATTGGCTAAATTGCGGATGCTGGCCCGGCGTGTTGGTAATTCTGTTCATGTGTGGCGTGGAGGGCGGTCCTGCGAAGCGTTGGCCTGGTGGTACATTGGGGGGACTAAATGCGTGCCGGGGGGGTACTTGGGGTGATAGATTCCTCGGTGGTACACCGCCGCCGCCGCCGCCGCCGCCGCCGCCGCCATTTGTATATGGGCCGGCGAATTTGGGCGGACCGGGTGTTGCGGGCTGTTTTTGCTGGTATTGCAATCGTGCCGCAGTTGGTGTGCCCTGCGGTGGAAGCTGCTGTGCGTATGGTGGCCGTGGCTGATTGGCATACTGCGGCATGTTCTGATGACCATATGGTGTTTGCGACTTGGCCAACTGCGCTGCGTATTGGTTGGGATACCCGTTGGGGCGAGTATATTGGTTTGGCTGGGGAGGTCGGGGCGGCTGAGCTGCTGGACTGCCCGTGGTCCGCGATGGAGGAGCGACTTGATAATTTGGCGTTGGCATGGACCGGAAATACTGCTGGTTATGAGATGGAGTCCGCGATGGTGTGCTGTATTGATTGGGATGATATTGGTTTCCGTAGGGAGTAGAAATGCTGCCTGAGCGCTGTGATGGAGGCCGGGCGCTCGTCGGTACGGCTTGGGCTGCCGCCTGCTGGTGCTGATACTGCTGTTGCTGGGCTCTGATGCGAGCTTGCACACTAGCATCGTCCTCTTCCATGACGCCCCGGTAATGGTCCGTCTGGATTTGTATCTTAGTGCTGATGAGCAACTCCTCGAGTTGGTCTCCGTTCAATTTGGCCACTGCATAAGGCGGCAGCGTCTTGATGATCAGGGTAAGCTGCGCCTTGAGCATCTCGTACATGGCCTGCTCCTCCTCTGAGGGCTGGTGAGGTCCTGAATTGGCAAGCATGTCGCCATTGACCGGGTCGCTGGATTGACGGTTCTGTGAATTGGGAAGCGTCAGGTTGCGGATACGCTGATAGGAAGCCAAGGTTTCGATCATGTCCGTGACCTCGTCCAGGATATCGTTGATCTCCTTTTCCTTCTCATCTCGTTTGGAGCCCATAAAGTCATCAAGGGAAGGATCAACAATGCTTTCATCCCAATTGTCGATGGCTTCCCGTATCGCCTCCTCGTCGATTTCTGGAGGTATTTGAGTTCGCAACTTGAAAGGGTCCGCATCCTTGGTATCTGGATAGTACTCTCGTTCAATCATTCGCTGGAAATTCCGCGAGCCAATTCGTTGCCACCACATTCGTCCAGCGACACCAGAGGATATCACTGCTGCTGAATCATCCTTGCAGGGAGCAAAACTGGAAAAGGCACCTCTGAATAGAGCCTCCATTTCCGAGGTCTCTACCTCCAAGCTGGAAGGTCTTTTCCCAGCCAGGCTCTGAGCCCGCTCTCGTTGTCTGGTTTTAGTTTGATGAGACGGTGTGGCACTGCTATAGTCAAGATAATGTCCGGTGGAGAGCTTCGTGTTAAAATAGCAATTCCCACGGTATTTGGATGTGTTTTCGAGCAGAGGGTAATAAAAATCAAGAGTGTTTCCCTTTGCTTGGGTCTTTGGCTGCTTGGGCGGTTGCAGCGGAAGAAGTGGTCGTGGAGAACTGAACAGTTCACCCAGCGTTTGTATCCGTTCTTGCACGTTACTAGGAATCACCCGAGTGAAAGTGACTCCAGGCGGTAGCGTGTATTCTGTCGGATCAATGTCTTGAGACAAGGGCAGACTGGAAAACAGAGGTCTCTCGTGCGGTGCGTAGCCGACCACGGACAGAATAGCTTTGCTTTTATCAGTAACAGACTTGGAGCCTTCGACCCCATGCATCGGCTCAGCTGCGGGTGCATTGGGGTATGCCTTCTCGCGCTCAAACATGCGAAGGGCCTGATCTTTGAAGTCGGTTATGCTGGCGGCAAGTTTTCTCTGCGATGTGCTGCTGCCAGACTTATCAGAAACCGTGGATTCGGCTTCTAAAAGTGCAGCATTGGTGACAGAAATAATGTCTGCGGCCACATCTTCCATATGTGTGTATTCATCGGCGGCGATCTTGTCTGATATTGACTTCAGCGTCGGCGAGTCTAGTGGCTTTTGTCGCTTGGCTTCGGGTTCGCCCAAAGGCTGCTGGTTTGCTAGCGGACGTTTCAGGATAGAAGGTTCAATGTCGATGCTGTGGATGCGAGATCAGTCGTTGTCTTTGATGATACACTTATGCATGATTGACACTGAAAGGTGACATGTCGAACAGGGCAGAAAGTGAAATGAGCATCGCGCAGCCTAGAACGCGAAGGCGACAATGTGCTCAATGGAATGAATTTACCTTGTCAGAACCTCAAAATAGTTCTTGATCAAATCTTTCTGCTCCCCTGCAGCCCAGCGTGCGGGCGCAGTTGGCTTCTGCTCTTCCTCCTCCACCCCCGCCATAGCTTCCGCGCCGTCATTTTCGCTATCGCGTTTGCGCTTCCCAGCAACAGCGGGATCAGCGTGTTCGTCGCTCGTGGGCGCCGGGTCAGTGCCCGTTTTCGCGTCGATAGGCGTAGGCTGCGACATTGCTTGAACGCGCGGTAACTCGAAAGCGTCTTGGTCGTGGTTTTGCCGGCCGCCGCCTCCGTTCGCCCGTCTTCGTTGTCGTACTCGTGATCACGCGATGGAAACCAAAAAGTCGTGGAGAAGACGCGTTAGGTGCGACAACTCCGGGGCCCCTCCTCGTCAAGGGATTTGTTGAGGTGGCCCGTCGGCATCCAAAAGTCCAATAGAGTGCGACCGGGAAATTTTACCTGCGAAAATGGTAATTTGAAGCTCGGAGCCTTTGAATCAAGAGACTGACGCGACGACACAGCTTCCACCAAATGGCTGCAAGATGTATGCAGTACATAGAAGGGGCCGCTATGAAGAATGTTGTCGTGGATCACCAAGTAAGTTCGTCTTGGCCTTGGCAAGGTTCCCCCCAAGGCTAGCAGGTATGTAGCACTAGAGCACCAGATGGCAGAACAGGAAAAGTCAAGCCGACTCGCACGTGACCTTTTCCATCACCGGCAGCTGTTTTGCTCGATCGATCCGCCGCATCCACCAAGCCGCTACGGCGCTAATCTTAGGTACCTATGTAGCCTCTAGATACCTATGTATGTATGTACCTATGTATGTATGTATAATATACCTATATGTACGTATGTAGATACACCTGTCTACCTGAATACCTACCTAAGTACCTGTAGGTTGGTACTACAGTGAAGTGATATGTACATAATGTACATATGTATTGTACCTAATTACTCCGTACACGTGGCTGACTGTGCGGTACAGGTAGAGGTAGGTACATATCAGTATCACACGCTCAATTGAGTACACACCATAAAATGACAGGTTCCCTAAGGTGAGTGCGCTGATATTCGATCGATTTTCTACATGCTTTAAGTTTACCAGAATATTTACATCATAAGAGTCTACAATGTGGAGAACGGCATATCTAGCTGTTGTCGCAGTCCTTTCAGTGGCTTTCTTCCACGTGGACCTCATAGGCAAGAAACGTGAACGAATAATCTCTTCTCTGTACTTGCTACGTCTGATCCATAATGATATATTAAACAGCCTGTACAACACAGCTTCGACAAAGGAGTAACAAAGAAATACGAAATACCGTGCAACCATGCGAGATACAACCATGAACGCGTCCCCTTAACAGTCATCGCGTCGTGTACGGCGGCACTGTGCCATGTGATGAAGCATCTACTTGGCAAGAGCAAGTCCCACAGCATTCTTGCCCAGGTCGTAAACAGAGTAGTAGCGGCGGAGGAAAGCATCTCCAAGGATAATCAGAGGACCGGCGGGTTCAGGGATATCCATGCCCTGGAAGGTAGAGATACATGATCCTTGAAGCTCGAGGATGTAGTCGGAGGCGGGAAGACTGTAGTTGGAACCGGCAAGATTGAAAACAATATCAGGCAGAGACTTCTTCTTGTCGCACTCAATGGTGTACTGGCCGTTCCAGCTCTTCTTGGCACCAATCTCCTTGTTCAGCATGTCAGCGAGGCTGCTGGGCAGAACGTTCAGAGATGTACCAGTGTCAAGAATGGCACCGGTGTTGTCAAGATCAGCCACTTCGTCGCCAAAAGCGATAGAGTTGATGTCGACCTCCCAGTAGGCCTTGCGGCGGAGAGGAATGTATTCGATCTTGCCGGTGTAGTGTGACTTATCGAGACCACCAAATGTAGCCACACTGCCCTCCTCGCTGCTGCCGAGATAAAAGGCGAAAACGGGCTCGTCGAGAAGCTTCTGCTTCACCATGTTGTAGAATGGCGGAACAATGTCGTTGACTGAGATACTGTCATAGCCAAGTCCTAGGATCCCGTCAAATTTGCCAAAGGCGAATGCCAGTCCAGGCTCTTCCGTAGCCTCGGCAAAGTCTTGTTTCTTGATCTGCAAGTCACCAATGGACATGACATCATTGGACACGAAACCAGACAGGCTGCCAGAGCCGTACTTGATCTCGAAGTGGGAGCCGTTTTTCACATAGGTTGAGGAAGAGCTAGAATCGTACTTGGTGTGTAAGTAGCATGCGATGCTACTGCACGACGACGAGGGAACCCATAGGTTGGAGCTGCCGGTGTCAAGAACAACCTTGAATGTCTGGGGCGGCGTGCCGATGGTAATCTCTGAAAAGTCTATACATATCCTCATTAGTATTACAGGCAGCAAGTCTGCAATCATCCAGCGAGTGAGGTTCACATACACTGGGCGTTCATAAAGTTGGTGACAGGCACCGGGTGGCCGCCCTGTGGCTGCGGAGCTGCAGCGTTGAACATGACGTCGACGCGGGACAGAGGTCGGGAACCCAGATACTTCTGGCCAAGATGCTGGACATGTTGCTCAATAGAGGCACCAGCCTGAATATGAGTGTCAGCATATCTGTAAAGGCTAAAGAATCTTGTCTGCTGGCACCGCGGGACATCCATCTGAGCTATGTAGCAGGTGACGTACCAACTGCTCCTCAAGAGATATCTTCTGCAGCTTCATCTTGTGAACGCCAGCCTGGGCAGAGCCCGCAAGGGCGGCTGCGGCGATAAGCACGCTCTTCATATTGAATGTCGTGGGAAGTGCGTCGGATGATGAGCTGGATTGAACGTATGGAGATTGCGGCTTGAAGGTTGATGTTTGGGATGACGAGAAGAGGCTACCTAATGATATACCTAGCAACAAGGGTGGAGACTGGAGAGGGAGAATGGATGATCTATTGATCGATTACGTGGGTGTACACAGGATCCCGCCGCTTCCCCAAACAAGTTCCCTTGGCTGCTCCGCTGTTGCTCCGCTACGGACTTGGTGGCACAGCGCCGGGTTTCTTTGGCAGGAGAACATGGTTGCATACATAGATCTCCACTTTTACGCCTTTGGAGTCGGACAACCGTACGAATAGGCATGCAACATTCGCTATGTACGGTATCTTTGTGCGGAAGGAACATCAGCCGGGTGCTACAACCGACTTCACAAGCTCACAGGCACGATGCCGCACGAGACAGTCACCATCGCAACGACATACCTATGGTCCTATGTAGGTAGCCATGGCCTATGCAGGTAGCCACGGGACCTTGGCTACCTCGGAGACCACCTGTCCGTTTATGCTAAAACACATCATGTCTGCCTCGGCGCTGACGAATATGCTGCTGCAACTTGCGATGTGGTGATCGAAGATGAAGACGAAAGCTCATTCTTGATTTGCATGCAAGGTACCTACTCCGTAATGCTCACGTAATACATAGCATTAATTCCGTGCTTTGCAGTCTGAAACCTCGATCGGCTCCAGCCCTCCAATGACATCGAATGTCTTATCTTGGGGGGCACAGTTCACATCCGACGTGGGATAATTGGTCGACAATTCCGGGAACATGACGAGTGTAACTCGCAGAGCTGAATGACAGACTAAGGCAAGGTCGAGTCAGTGTATTGTCCTGAGCTTTGCGGTCTTAGTATAAAATGGACTTGAGAGAGATGCAAAGGCATCGCGAGGAGCTGAGGAGGTCAACCGAAGCATACCTAGGCACCTTCCAAGGACATTCATTGTATTGACATCTTGATGAAGATAACGAATCTGTCGTTCAAAGAAGAACTGTAAAAGTACCGCACTTTGAGCTAGTGTGTTGCCATGGAGCTTTGCGACCGTCAGTACAAAGCCGGAGTCGAGATAAGCAAAAGACATCGCGAGGAACTTTAGGGTTTCGGCGTTCAACTAAGAAGAACCAGGCATCTTCCAGAAACATTCCATGAGTATCTTCGTAACAAGTAACTAATGTGTCGTTGATAGCAGAAACAGGGGAGTACCGAATTTCGAGCCAGTGCATTCCCCTAGAGCTTTGCGGCCCGTTAGCATATGTAATCAGAGTCGAAAAGACAAATTGCCGGGAGCACAGAAGAGATCAAATTACACTCCACGTCCCGTCTTCTCCACTCCACCGATCGAGTCTCACTAGTGCCTTAATGAGGTGTTGTACCATGTGAATGCTATGATCGACAATATTCTATGTTGGATGTCCCTGAAGTGTGTTTAAATGTGAGTCTGTGGGTGTGAAAGCATCGATTCCGGCCAGTGAAAAGTCCGCGGCACCCCTCTTTGACATGTTTGACAAGAGACCCAATCTGGCATACGAATTGACATGAAGACTCAGTGTAACTCACGGTCTCAGCCACTGTCGAATGATGGCAGACACACTTTGTTCATGTTGTTGAGGCTTATGGACAATCCAAACTCCACATTGACGAGGGCGCCATGGCAGTCCTTAACGACGCTTTGAAGAAACGCAAGCTCAAAAAAAAAAGGAATGGGAGCGATAGGCTGAGTAGCCTCATCAAGTATTCGATGCGTGTAAGTCTGTAAGATGGAGGATTCGATCTAGATTCTGGCTTCTCGATGGTGTGCATCACACAAAGACTTTTGTCTTGTGCCGTGTTTCTTGTTTGTTTGAAGTGGAAGGAAACACAACAGAGGAACCTCCACGCTCCAACACTGTCTCAGACATCCCGCGTTGCTGCTTGGAGAGCATACATAGTCACGACTCACGGGGTCCTGTGCCATTGCCATTGACGTAAAGAGACTGACTGTGGCGTTAGCCACGGTGTAGAATGTCGCCCTTCATTGCCAACTTCCTATCAACCGGTATTGTTCACATGCGCGTGTCTAAATACACACCTGGGACCCTCGAATCGCAGACGTTCATGCGGAATCGTAGCATCCTCCCAATCCATCTACCTAGGCGGTACCTGAGGGTTGCTGTGCCCAGCATATTAACAGTTATAGATTTCTGAATTTCATGCCGAAAGGACCTGTCTACATGTACTCACAGATCGGATATACTCCGCATTTGTGCGAAAAGGAAGGCCGTGAACCGGGGAGGTCTGACTCCTGACTCCTGGCATAAGAGTTTGCAGATTCTTACGCCTCGACCGAATGAAAGAAATATGCCTCACCTCGCCGATATATGTGCCTGCTTCATTGAATCTCGCACCGCTTGGTACTGACAATGAGCTCGGCAAATCAAGTTACATATGTCCACAGGTTGAAGTTTAACTTATTGAACATGTAAGCTTGTCCCGATCACGTCGCTCCGATATCCTTCCGGCTCCAGAGCCTCCAGCACAACTGTAGAGGCCGGCGAAAAACGGCCCTGGTCAGCTGGCCGCCCGTTGGTGTTTCATCTCGGCTGGACGCAGATCCTGCTGGTAAAGATTTCTCCGTCTTGGCACCCTTGGCGGCCAAGAGCAAAGAGACGTTTCTTGTTCATCTTAAATGTAATTGATTGTTGATGACTAGGCGACGTCCAATATCTGCCTCGGGAGATGGCTGAAATGTAGTCAATCCGTGGTCGTTCAGCAGAAGGGCCTAGGTACCTAAGGTGGTACGAGAAGCAAGAGCTCTAACAATGTGGGGTCGGGAGTTCGAATTTGGGGGTTTCTAACCTTTAGGCTTTTACCGCACTGTGCACAGCAATGCATTTCATTCACATAGGAGGTACATACACAGATAGGTACACCGTACCTGTACCTACTCGTGGGTGAATACTCCGTACTACGTAGTCCGTACTTCCATGCTTTTTTGCGTTTTGCAAAATGGCCCAGCTCTTCCCTCTCTTTACTCCGTACATACTTTTCTTCTTTTCCTTCTCCTGAGTTGAAGGAACGGGGGTACTGCTGCAGATGCAACTATGTATGTACTCCATAAACCACGAGTCCAGTTTGCTTTTGATGCGTGTAAGTATCATCCGACGACGGATCTCGCAGGGAGCCTGAGCCCTTCAACATAATGTCTCAACCCCCATTGAGCAAGGAGAGATCTCCTGAAATGCTCTCACATCTAATGCGGGAGGGATTCGGAAACTGTTAAGTCCCGTTACCGCGGCCTGATCCAGATTCGTTCTGTTGCTGACTTTTGCTTCGCTGTCTTGTCTCGCGACGCCAAGATGTGGCAAGTTGGGGGCAGTTCTGGCACTGTGCAGTTTCGAGTTGAATCCCAGTGGAGGAAACAAGTAAATGGGGGAAGGTCGCGCGCGCCGCGGACGCGTCTGCTCCAAATCATGAATGCCACGACGAGGCTCTGATGCAAGTGGGATTATCGATGATAAAGGAGGTTCATTGTCAGGACTCTGAATGGCAGAGTCAAAACAAAATGCAGGTCAGCGGGATCCGCCCTTCACGGGTATCCCGAGTCCCGACACGGAGCGCACGTGTTTCAGCAGCTTGGTACGTTTCGATATCTACATAGGCAGACCATGATGGTTGATGGCATCCTCACTGATACATGATACGATATCGGGACTGGACGTCGAGCTGTTGAGCTGGCGGCAGCTCCTTCTTACATACTCCAATCCTCCGTAGTTTGGAATATGACAAGTGAGGAGTGGCATAGGTAGTGAAGACCCGTCCATCAATAAGTCCACCGGATCACCGCTTTGTTGGACATACATACCTAGGTACATAGATGATAGGTACCACCTAATAGTGTCGTCAGCGCATATCTAGCGATGCATTTTGTGCGTTGCTGCTTCCAAGGCTGCAGCATTTTGTGCCCGCGAATTGCGATGATGATGAGGCAGCCAACGCGGAGCTGAGACCAACACCGCGCCACAGACGATCCAAAGGGCGATATGTAGGTATGGTATGACGGCATGACGGCATGTTTCAGCCAGGGATTGTGGCCCAATAGGGCCAATAGAAGCGCGCTGAAGCGTGTCAGTCTAGCCCCATTAGGTATACGAGTGTCCGTGTTCTGCATTTCAGCCTTCAGGGGTCGTTCGCATTATGAGGAAGTCCTTGGTCTTGCCAGCTCCGAGCACCGCACAGTGCACCGCACGTCCCGCACTCGCACGCAGTTGAGGATCCCAATGCGTGGATGCCTCGTGACGGTGCCGGACCCAACTCCGCACTGTGAGGATCTCCATATCACATTTGCTGCTGGGGCGGGGTGGCGCCGGCTATACGCGGTGCCTACTGCTGATTGAACAGCGCCGGACGCGTTGGCATCCAAGGTCCAATGATGGTATCGATTCCCTCGATGTCGCGGTATGCAATACCTACCTGTTTGTATGTAATGCTCGATAACAATACACACTCCGTAACTCTGTACGTACAGTATGCTTTTAGCACAATTCTTCATGTGCTTGTCATGTATGTACATATGTATGTACTCAGTACATAGTCTGTACAGTACATAACAAAGCACATACCTAATGCTTACGAGAATATTGGCAGTAGGTAGATGGCGGGGGCATCGGCCATCGGGCCATTGTCTACCTACCGGTAGGTACGTGTCTGCCGCTTCACAATCTGACGCTGGCCATGCGGCGGTCCCCGATCAACAACATGGCCAGCAGAGCGTCAAGCGCAAAGAACGACGTCGACAGGAAACATCGGTTGACCCGGTGCCCGCGCTACGTATGTACAGTGACCATACTTCGTCGAACACCTTCGGGCATACGCGTGGGAAGTTAGAACACAGTCCAACGACTCCAACGAGCGATGCAACTTGCCAGTGCCAAGTGGCCACCTGGTTACCTAGGTTCTTGCCGCAAGGATGCTGGTTCCGAGTTGGCTTTGGGCTTGTTCCCTGCATGAGCACGGACGGACACATTGATTGGTCCGCCCCCTGCTGTGGAGTGGTGCCTGGCGCCTGGGGCTCGTGCCTGTGCTCGTTGCCTGTACTGGTGCTATCGGAGGACTCAGGAGCAGTGTGTTCAGCGCAGCGTGCGGGTACCTCGAGTGCTGTAGCCTGTATTGTGTGCTGTGCAGTGTGTGCGCCGTAACAGGGCTGTACACGCTGTAGGTAGGTACATAACAGCGCTGGCTCGTCGCACTTGCCACTGAAGCCCTGGCCCTGGCCCGGGGAGACCCGCCAGTGGCCACCGGCCAAAGAGCTGCCTGGCGACTCGCGAGTGGTTCTCTGCCCCATCATCCATTGGGCCCATCCCCATCAACCCGCTTTCTCGCTCCAGACGAAGAACTCCGTCGCCCTTCACCCGTGACCCCCCATCCCGTCTCTCCTGGCATTTTTGCTCCCGCTTTGCTTCCGCATCGCCTTGCTCTGCCCCTTCAACAAACAACGTTTCGTCGCTCGTTCCAGTCGTCCCTCGCTCGCTTTCCCCGACCTTCACCCCCACTGCCTTGCCGGTCCATCACTGGATGCTTTAGTCATTGTCCAGTTCCTCCTCTTTGTGCCTGCCATTGCAAGCAACCCTGTTCGTTTTCTGCAATTCTGCGAGATCCCAACTTCGTCTTCGCAGCGTCCATTTTAGGGGGAGTTGAAAACATCACGGCTCGCGTCCACGACTACTTCTAACGAGCGCCGACCTTCCGTCGTGACACAACAACATCTCTCGAGTCGTGGCTCGTGCAGTCGCCCTCCGTTCTTTCTCATTCACGGCCTAGGCCCCGTCGCTTTCCCTGGCGGAAACGACTGAGCTGTGCCTGGATCGCTGTTTGGACTTTTCATCAACCTCTCCATCCGTCTCACCTCGCGTCCAACAACATCCGACGCGACCCTCACCTCCTTACCCGGCTGGACATCAATTCTCATCTCATTGCTTCGAGCGACAATGAAAATGAGATTATCGTCAGTTGCTTACGGCGCCCTCGTGGTTGCCACGGGTGTTCACGCGCAGACACCAAAGCAGCCGAGCCTCCAGATTCCGGTCAGCGGCATTTCCACCGCATCCGGCTGCTATGGGAGCTACGGGAACATGACAATGCACAAACCCATCACCGCCGACAAGATGTCTACTGCTGCCTGCAACAACGCGTGCAAAGACGATGGTTTCTGGTTGGCTGCCATGCATGGAGGACAATGCTTATGCGGCTACGCTTTGCCCCCAAAGAAGGACTTAGTTGAAGACAGCGAGTGCAACCAGCCATGTCCTGCCTACCCTCCGGAGGCATGTGGTGGCCTTGAAAGCTACTCCTTTTACAATGTCGGCATCCAGCTTCAAATCAGCCGTTACGATCCTGCTAGTTCTAGCACCACTGGAGGAGGTCAAACGAGCACCGCGGCACCGACATCGGCTGATAAATCTTCTGCCGGCAGCACCGGCAGTGCTTCCACTGCCACACAATCCTCCGCGCCAACAGAGTCTTCAGCGCCGCAAAAAAGCGGCCCCAACGTTGCAGGCATTGCTGCCGGCGTCGTTGTTGGTATCGTCGCCGCTATCGCTCTGATTGCTGGTGTTATTTTCTACATCAGACGCAAGCGAAACTCAGAAATTGAAGAAGAGCATCGGCGAAACGCCGCTGTGAATGCTTTCATCAGCGGCTCTAAGCCTCCCAGCAGCCATGGCAGCATCTCCATGACTGACTCACGTCTGGACCCTGTAATGGCCCATCGACGAATGAGCGATGGTAGTATCGCTGATAACGAAGATTATTCGCGAAGAATCTTGAGGGTACGTTGAGTCCTTCGAGTCGTCGCTATTATGTTGTCGTCATCTAACGTGTCAATTGCAGGTCACAAACGCTTGAGCTTTTTGAGCTTCCAGGATGTTTTCCCCTCTCGCAAATTCTCGCAAAATCCAATTATACTTCATCTTCCACCTCCATCTCCTTTCATTTATGGGCATTTACGGCGTTATCGGGATAACAGCTTCTGCCCACTTATTGGTCACTCGGCTGATGATCTAACGGCGTTACATGTTGTTATTTGCTCTCTCGGCGTAACATTTTCTTGCCTTTTATCTGTTCTACGAAGGAAAGATGGCGGGCTAGTTTGCTGTTGTATGCACATACATCATGCAATCTGGGCATGCCCCCGTGCCATCCACTCATTCACGTCTCCTTTTGAGCAGCTGAATTTTTACACTTCTATTCTGGACACGCGAATGGGAACGCTTCTCGTTGCGACTCCTCCCCCGTTTCTCGACCCGGCGGTGATTCCTTTTTTTTGAGAGGTCGAATATCGTTTGCGGTCACGTTCTCTTTATGTGTGTGCATTAATAGACTCTGCCGATGGTCTGTCTCGACGCATCGTTCCCGATGAGCAAGGGGGCCGGGAGCAGGAGCAGGAGGCAGATTGGGCATTCGTGTCCCGATTCGGAAGGGTGTCACGCATGCAACACTTTTGCAATATTGGCATTGTAGTCTTAAACTTTTTATTGTGTTTAGGGGGGTTGGCGAGGGGATGTAGCACGGCTAGAGAATAGCAATCAAATTACACAGTCAACATCTTAACATGCGTGCATATTTGCCTGTGTATACCAAGACTACCTAGTACTGTAGGAGCTTCTTGTACTTGAATCACACCAGAAGTGGCTTTCTCTGGCGCAAGACGTGATACTGGGCCTTTGTATTTTCTTAGCCTTATTTTGACTTTTAGTTTTTTTTCGTGCGGCTTTGTGTCGAACCAAAGTTTGCTTTTTCTCCTATTAGGTAGGTACATTCACCTTTTATCATTCTCTCCTTAATCCTTCCTTGTTATTCTCTGAACTTTCCTTTGCATTAGTTCTCATAGCCTCCCCATCACAAGACGCCTCAGCGTATCCCAAACGAACAAAGCTGAAAAAATGCATCAAATCGTTTCCTTCTTCTTCACTCTCGTGGGACTCCTATTTCTATTACTCGACGCCCACGTCCACTCTTCTCCCCCCCTCACCACCTTCCCTCCCAAAATCTTCGGAGGACTCCTGATAGAAAATCGCCCCATCTCTTTATTTCAGTGCTTCAAAAACGAGGGCGGCGGCGGCAGCATCAACACCACAGATTTCACGAAAGGAATCCGCATGCTAGCCACCTATTGCAAAAACTACAAAATCGCCAGCCGAAGCCCCTATGTTGCTATTGTAGGATCCACGACCGCATACGTCTGTTCGGAAGTAGGGCCCGAGATTTGCAGAGGGGAGACGATGGATGTGGTACATGAGCTGTTGACGGAGAAGTGTGGCGAGGGGGCAGCGGGACATGTGAGGCTCGGGATGGGGGATACGAACAGGACGACGTATGGGAGGGGGAGGATTGGGTTGCCGATATGTAGGGGCTTGGGGACTGGGAGGATGAGGAAGTATCAGTTTAATCCGATTCCAGTCTATATCAATGGCAGTCGTGTCGAGAGTTAGATTCATCACCATGGTGAGTAATGGTGATTGGAGGTGGAAAGGGGTGATGAAAATGATGGGACTAGCGGGCAGGGTCTGTGATGTCTGGTGGTTTGATGCCACATTTATGGGTTGCTGCATCTTCAATCTGACTAGTTTGAATAGACGCGACGCCAGAAGAATAAGACGATTGCTTTGCATTGTTGTTGGGCATACATAGTTCGAGATGGCAGGCTTCGAGCATACGTGACTTACAACTTACGGGTGAGAGGATGAGACGAATTTCGACAGCACCTAGGGTAGGTTGGAAACCAGAGCCACGGGAACCAGCCTCAGCCACGTGACTTGTTCTTCATGCGTATGCGAGCTCCCGACATTGCGTGAGAAGACGCGCAGACAGGCACAGGACAATTCATGGCTTTGCTTCAGCTCGACACTCACACTAGCGGAAAAGAAAAGTTCCAAGCTGGGTGATTGTCCAAGGATCGCAAGCACATAAGCCTATCGCCTCGGGTCGATCTCCCGCAACCGCGTGCCAGCTCGGTCCGGCCCATTATCATGACTTCAACGACTAGTCCTCGTATCCGCCGCGTCGGGCAGACTACACAGTTCACGTACGTACAAAGAGCTACGTTATCCCAAGAGTATCCAGCATGACTGATTGATACTTTTCCTCATAGTTACAACCTTTCTCGACGAGTGAACGACGTACAGACATATCCTCTTCAATCACCACAAGGAGCGACGATTTTTATTTACGGGCACGAAAATGGCATAACCATCGTATGGAGAGGTGGCAGACGCTTCAAGACACAGAAACGCAAGCAAAATACCGAGACCAAGCAAAATGGATCTTCCGACGATACCGTCATGGTGATCGACTCCGACGATGAACAACAACAACCTGCGAAAGATCAAAAGGCGCAAACGTTTGTGGACGCGCCGCAATTCGAAGACGAACTCGAGCAGGGCCCTTATCCTGATATTGTGCAAACACTAGACCTCTCCCTCGGTACAGCAGTCCTGCATGTAGCGGTTCTCTCAGTCACCGGCACCGACGGCCTTGAAGACAGCCAGTCCGCAGCAGGACAGCTATTGTCCGAAAAGATTGTCCTTGCGGTCTCGTGCGTCACGAGCGATGTCTACGTCATAACCGTGCCATTAACGCCTCCAAGTCCGGAGAGCAAAGCAAGAGAGGAGCTCAGAGCAGGACTAGCCGCCGGCCGAGCAGGATCCGGCGCCTGGGGAGAGTCCATCATCCTCCTCAACGGCCAGAGAAGCTGCAGCGACGCGCTGGCCATTTCACTAGTCACGCCTGGAGACAAAGACCTGAGAGGCACTTTCCCGAGAGCAGTCGTCGCTGCATGCTCACAGCAGGCATCCGGTAGTCTTATGCTCTGGGACGTGCCGCTAGATCTGGGCGCGAATCCGAGTCGACCCATCGAGCCTTTCCAAACCGAGTATCTCCCCCATCCTCTGAGCAGTCTCTCGTTCAACCCATACCGCGCCTCCCAAATCCTGACAGTCTCATCGCGCCATGCGGTGAGGATATACGATTACGCATTGCCTTCTCTACCACCCGATATCGAGACTACGGGCCCTTTCTCCTCACAGGGCTCTTGGTTACTGTCTCTTTACCAGCCCTTTACCCGCCCAACTGCGACCAGAAAGCCCATCTTGGACGCCGCATGGATATGCCACGGTCGAGCCATCTTTGCTCTCTTGGCTGATGGCATGTGGGGTGTTTGGGACATTGATGGAGTCAGCCCGTCTTCTTCATCCGGCGCTCCCGCGGCAATCAAGCTCAAGAACGGAGTTAGCCATGCTGCGTCGCCTTCGTCCACGACGTTTAGTATCTCAGGCTATGTCGAAGGTACAGGCTCTCTTCGAAGCGTCGCCGTTGCAGCACCACCGAAGGAGAGCAGCAACGGAGAATTCGCCCCTATGACACCTCACACGCGCCGACAGGCAACCGCATCGCTCAGCTCTGCAACGACTCTCGACCGCTTATCCGCCGTGCGGGGAGGCCTCAAGGTTATATCCCAAACACCAAAGGCCGGCAAAGCCCTCCAAGATGAGAGCCTTGTGCTGTGGATCGGCGGCTCAGAACACGTATGCGTCATTCCAGCCATCTCTAAATTCTGGGACTCGCAGCTCCGGAAAGGACCTGGCGGCGGCGGAGTAAATCTCTTCAACGCGGGGCCGCAACCAACCAGGATCATCAAGCTCCCTGATCCTAGTACAGGCCTCCTGGGAGAGCGGTGCTGCGGCGTTACTCTTCTACCAGTCACCTCTCTTGCCACTACTGACACTGACCTACCGACTGATGAGAATGAGAGCCACGTACTGCCGGTTGATGTCCTGATCCAGGGTGAGTCACGACTGGTTATTGTTCGGGATCTCGATGACGGCCAAGGAAGTAGCAGCGGCACCACCACCATCGGAAGTTTCGCCACCCGGCGCCGCTTATTCTCCAAGACGAAGGGAGAGAAGGCAGATGCGATTATCGTGCATGGAAACACGAACTCGGACCGTGCTTCGAGTTTTAGTTTCAATCTCAGTACTGTTAAGCCGGGGACGCTGCGCGAGAAAATGTTCCTCGAGGGCGGGGATGCATACGATAATAATGATGGTGAGGCAGTTGCGGAGGGCCATGAGGGGGCTTTGTGGGAGGGAATGTCGCGCCCACGCGCAGTGGGCTTTGATTTCATGGACACGATCAACGCGGCTGCGGATATGAGCACTGATTCCGCGGCTAGGGATGTGGAGGTTGAGATGCTGGATATCATGGAGATTGATAGGACGCTTCGGAGTATGGAGGATAGCAGGGGGCCTGGACCTGGGCCTGGGCTGGGGCTGGGGCTGGGGCAGCAGGAAGGGTTCTATGATGATGAGGGGGAGGAGGAGGAGTATGAGGAGGAGGGCGTGATATCTTGATTTGGGAACAACAAACTGACAGACACTAGACAGATGGATGGCGAGGTGCCTTGTTCATATGCACACAGAGCGCAGCCGCCTATACCATGTACGATACCCTCCCTACCAGGACGCACTTTTACTGGATGACAGCACATGGAATAACCCGCATTTGATGTCCCGAGATCGGCAGTCCCATAACTCAGGTTTCGAGCCTTCTTTGTTTTTGAGAAGCCTTTTTAAATTGGAAAGGCGAGCGAATTCTGGTTCATAGTCATTTTTTTTCCGCACAGCAAGGTGGAGCGCAAGGCGAGACTTATCCTTGACGAACTCTGTATTCCGAGCGGTATATCAAACAACTTCACGGGCGCAGACATGCACACACGCGAACACGCGCAAGAGATTGTGTGTTGTACCGTGCCGTGTCACGTCGTGCTGTGTAGTGTATACTCAAAGGCCGTTCCCCACGAGATGAGGTGGAGGTGGAGGGGTTGTGCTGTTTGGAAAATGAGTAACTGTGTTGTTACTCCGTGGGGACCTGGTCCGAGGGGCTCTGTTATCTTCTAGAGCTTCATTTTTGGGAATGTTATTCCTGGAGACGGGGTCTCTGGAGGGGGGCTTGAAACTTGGGCTGGGGGAGGGCCTTTGAGACAGACATGTTTGGGTGTGTGAATGTGAATATGACTGCGTATGTGAGTGAGTGGGTGTGAGTGAGTGTACGCAGAAGTGGGAAGTACGATGTTCGCAGATTCAAGCTTCGTGATCCGTACATAGTCTTCTATTCTTGATGGCAATCTTCTTTGGCGGTATGGATACCGGAGTGGACAGCAAGCATTCATTATAGGTAGGTAGCATGTTAAAGGCAACGAACGCTCAGTTGTCCATGTTCCTTTCGAACCCTAATCCTGATTCGCCAAGCTTAGGGCTTTCCTCTTTAGCTGCAGCTGCATACCTCCTCTGATAGATCGTCTGTTCGAATACATGGGTTGTTGCGTGACGAAGTCTATCGGACGGACGTTACTCTTGTCTATCCTTTTTCTATGAGCTTTCCCTAGCCTCATCATACTCGATAGTCGGCAGCGATGTCTCTAAGGCTTTGAGAGATGTCAGCCTATCCTCGCTCCAAGAGGATGCCAACGAAGGAGAACTTACGGCGCTGAGCGGGACTTGAATCCGGACTCGATTATGATATGTTCGGGCTATGTATCACTGAAGCCTCTTTGCCTCGAGCGGGTGCTTCAAGTCTTCCAGCTCCTAGGCGCTTTTCCGGGCTCCTTGTTCCAACATCTCATTTAATATCCGCTCCGTTTCTCCTAATTGCCGCCTTATTTCTCGCACTTCCTCGACTGTTACGTCGTCTCGACTCAAAGTTTCTTCTGTCCGCTGTAATGCGTCTATGGCTTCCCTCATCTCTCCGTCAATCTTCTTGGCCTTTTTCAGTATTTCATCTGCCATGGCTTTCCCCCCCGCCCGAGAACGTGTCGACAATTCGGCGTTTCGCTGTCGTCCTCTTGACCTGCTGTGGACACTGGATGGTCTCTGAGAGCTTGTATCCCGAAGGAAGGGGAACCCTTTTCGTGGTATGGAAGACGAGGTTATTGCCTCGGGTTTCGGTGTCGCTTCGGACCCTCGTGGACACCACGCATTGCTCCCGTAGACTCGTTGAGAATTCACAAGAAATGCCTGTCGGAGCACGCTATTGACACGCCAGCCACTTTTACGATTTGAATCATGATAGCATACTTTGGTCTCTGACTCGCTTTACAGGATGTCATGGCGTGGGGCCTCTCTCTGGAGACTGGATTGCCGCCGTGCCGGTGGCCACCTGCATCACCTTCTAATATTATATATAAAGGTCTCAATGCTGTGATGACACGCTATTCTTCATGATCAATTTACTCTAAGCGGACAGAGGATACGTCGAAACGCGGCAGAGAAGCATCGCAGTTCACTTTGCGCCTTGGAAGTTGGGGTTTCATGGGATGTGTTTATTCGCCAGAATAGAAGGAGTGGCTAGGTATCTACAACATGAAGGAGGGACTGAAAAAGCAAAAAAAGCTTGGCTTTCGATAGATATGTGAGCTGTGCGTGGTGCAGTTATCACACAGAGGTTGCCTTTATTTGTCCCCCACGTTGTGAAGGGTAGTTGAGGTTTCGACTGTCCAACTTGTCAAGTTGTCATGGCGGCAGCAGGCTGCAGCGATGCCTCTATGACTTCGAGAGATGCCAATCTATCCTCGCTCCCAGAAGATACCGACAAAAGAGACCATTACGGCGCTGAGCTCAGCCTGAGCCGGACCCGACGTGTTTGGACTTCGGGCTATTTCTGGGCCTCCCTTTTCTCAACCTGGTGATCCAAGTCCTACAGCTTCTTGGAGTCTCCCCCCTTTGACTCCTGTAATTGCCGTTTTAACTCGTTTCTTCGCTTTAATGTTTCGGCGCTTGAGTGTATTGGATCCCGGACTTCCCGCAGCTCCTTTTCCATCTTCTTGAGCTGTTCCATGCGTTCGTCTCCCATGGCTCGTTTCGTTCTCTGAGAACGTGTCGATGCTTCGGCGTTTCGCTTTCGTCCTCTTTGATCTGCTGTTGGATGATAACTGAGTGCTTGTATCCCGAAGGGCGGGACACCCTTTGGCGATGTGGGAGGTGACGATTAATGCCTCGGGTTTTGTGTCGCCTCGGACACTCGTGGACGCCACGCATCATTGCTCCCGTGGCCTTGTTGGGGGTTCACAAGCAAGTCCTGTCGCAACACACCATGTATGCTGCATGCATACGCCAGCAATTCTGTACTTTGTTAGCTAAAAAGGATGTCACGGGGTTGCTTTCCTGTGTGTGCCAGTTGCTTATCATGTGCATGTACCAGTGTTGGCGCCCTACAAGTCGGCCAAGGTAACCCCTCGGTTCGTACCCCTCCCGATCGGCTGACAACTCTTGCGTATCTTCACCCTATTGTATGAAGAAGTCACAATGTCATGATGACATGTCGTGCTTCATGATCACTTTGCTCTACGAGCAGAAGACACGTCACACGTCCACATACACTCCTTGTAATGCGGACACTCACGAGTCACGAGTTTTGATTTTGCGAGATATTGTATAACCAACAAGTCTTCTTTCGTTATCATGTCCCCTTGCGCTGGCTGCTATGTTGAATCTGTCCAAGATGATTGCTCAAATACTAGTGTGAGTATATACATATGCTAATACATATATGAAAAGATGACGGACATAGGTGGATGAGTCAATATTTTGTCCGGCCTACTTATTCATCGTCGCCTTCGTCCTATTCCGCTTGGTCTTTACGCTCACACCAAGCGCTCTCCAATCGACGCGCCAACGTCCTCGTCACAAAATCGCCCCACTCGACCTTATTACCCTCGTCGTCCAAGATACTTTCGTCGTCATCTTCATCGCGACGACGAGAAGACCTGTCGTCAAAGTATCGTGAGCCAGTGTGCTTTTCACCAAGTCGCTTGGCCACGTCATTGGCTTCGTTTAGGCTAACTAGTCGGCGCTTCCCAGGATACTTGCTCATTGCTGTGGCTATGATGTCCCAGATGGCGCCCTTGAGCAGGGTCTTTGATATGTCCTTGCTGGGACTGCCTTCGCCAATGCCCATGGCTCGGATGATGAGAACGAGTTCCTGGATGGTGTACTTCCTGCTGAGGCCCAGATCGGCAATATCGGATTCCAGCGTGTCGGCTTTGCCATTCAGAGCGGCCTCTTCTCTGTATTCATCCGCGCCCTTTTCCAAAAGTTTGGCAGCTTTGTCCCTCCATCAATCTGGGGTGGTTCAGGCCGTGTGAAGAGTTGGTCGATGAAACCATCATGAGCAAGTTCGGCGGGTGTGCGGCCAACGGCGTTCTCGCGATATACCTGCTGGGGATTGTGATCGACGAGGACTTTGACGATGGAAAGCATATCCTGCTTGACTGCGGTGTGAAGACAAGTCCCACCTGCTCCATTGAGTAGGTCTAGGTAGTTCTTGGCCCCGAGAGTAACTGAGAATGAGCTTGAGTGTCTCCACCACATCCTTCAAATCACCGTACGTCTGATATTCGGGATGGTAT
>SRPS01000260.1:0-36684 GCA_018360175.1 Claviceps arundinis
GTACGGCGCGACGGAAAAAGGTCGACCGAAAAGGGAAATTAGTGGGACAGGTGGTATGAATAGTAATATGGGGTGGTAGAAATAACAATACTCTATCTGCCGGCCTACTCCATCCGGCACCAATAGGTAGGCAGCGTGTCACTTACGTTCCAGACTTAACGCAGCAAAGACGGACGACGATTGGGTTCCTCTGTGTATATCCTTATATGACTAGGTATGCTGGTTTTGGGACGGCCCGCTGTGCGCGCTCTACATACTTCATCGCTGTAGGCTGTAGCTCTCAAATCTGGGACGCGACCTCTATTTCGCGCTCTATCTGTATGCCGCGGAGAACAGCCTAGACTAATGCTTCTTTTGTCAGCTCCCAAAGCAAATTCGTTATCTTGTCCAAGACCACTTACATTGGGACGGCGAGTGTTCACTGCTGACAATGATTTTCTCACAATGCCACTCCTGATTCCCTGAAGTCGTTGCTGTAGGAGTTAGATTTCCCCACCACGTGACAGGATGGTCACCGCCCGCGGCCCGACGGCATCTAAAGCGGGTACCTGAATATGTACAAGGTACCTACCTAGGTACCTCCTCGGTAATATTATTGCACAACTGTGCTCTACCAGGTACTTACCTGGTACCTAGGTAAATTATTCGGTACCTCTCTTCATGTGGGCCCGCGAATACCCGAGGAAGAGTCGAAGACCGCTAGAGGTAGGTAGAGTTACGATTATGTATTATGCAGCATCTGCATAGCAAACATTACATTAGGTGCATACCTATTGGCCTGTCGTTGACTCGTTGGGCTAGCCCCTTCGAAGCTGACGATAGGTACCTAATTAAAGGCACGAACGAATCTAAATGCTCCCGTTGTTGCAACTCTGCCCCCGCCAAGGAGCTTGGTTATTTCGAACTCGCAGACCCAACACCAGAGGCTCGAGACGCTGAATGTACGACGATCCAAATGCCGCAGCTCGCAGACTGAATATCGTACGACTCGCACCGTCGCACGACGTACTGCATACTGGACCTGTGACGCCGCACTGCGGCTGGACCACCGTTGAGCTGAATACCACGCGCTGTTGGATCGCTCGTCCTATGACCGGTCGGGAGCATGAGGCATGATGTGCATGCACCTTGTGATACGTCAGAATTACAGTACATACCAGGGTACAGTTTCCAAGGGCAGAGAGGCAAGACATTATCATCACTGACAAGGCTTCTTCTAGCAACCAACAAGCCAATTGTTTGACACCTCGCACGGGCTCACAACCGCCTCTGCGCAACATCATCATGCAGATTAAGTTGGCCTCATTCGGCCTTCCCTGGCTACGCGCGTTCCTCCAAACACATTACATACATAACATCAAGTTTCAATTCGGTCAATCCAAAGTCATGTTCGGCGCCCTGAGACCCCTCACGTCCTTCCAACCGCAGTCAATATCTGCACCTGAAGCGATCTCAGTTGGCCGGAGTTATAACTTTTCGAAGTGTCGACAGGGAATGCGATAGGATGTTTCACTATGGAGACTATGTTTCTCGGCCAAGAGTGGTGACTTTTTGACGAAGCCGAGCATCCATCTTGGAATGTCCTGACCGCTCCATGAGTCCATGACCATGCCGGTCGCTTGATTGCCGATGGTGCTCATTTTGGCTGCATCACATCCGCAGCAAAAGATGCTGGGAGTGTACGCCTCCAAAAGTCCCTCAGAAGCCACTGCAGAAAGAGATAAAATGGCGGTCGGGACGACTGTCAAAGAAAGCTCAGCCATCTCTTCATCCTCTTCTCAGTTCTGGCTTCTCTTTACTCAGCTTCACGTTCTATAGTTCAGCACAGGATTGCTTTTCTAGTCCACCTGCCATGTATGGATCATCTTCACGAATCCCGACAGGCCACTATGTACTGTCAAGCTAATGACTCCGTGGAACGTAAGTTGCTCATCTGCCCAAAGGATATTCCGTCATTGTTTCCTCCTGATGAAGTCGGACTACTCTGACCACCCAAGGCTTCAGCTTATTGGCCTGGGACTTCTCGAAAAGGTATATTCCTTGCGCCATCAAGACGGCCATCTTCGTTATCGTTCATACAGAGAATCGATGGTTTGTAGACTATCCTTATAACTGGGCACGATTATAGCTTCCACCCTACGACTAAGGCATAACGCTAATAAAGCGTGAAATGCAGTGAATAGTTGAACCGGATACATCGTCCATCTTGTAAAGACTTGATGGCCCTATCAAGATTCAAGCGAGGCGGCCAGACCCGTAGAGCCATCACTGGGCGAGCTGCGTGATGTTACTAGTGGTGTTTCTGTCTGACGACGCAGGCAGGCCGCAGCCTACATCTATGTGCATACTCAGCAATGCCCATCGGGCATGGCAAACTCCCTTGTCTAATTAGTAGTCTGGAAGGCGCTAACTAAGATTTTGGCACAATGTCTTGAGACATGGTGACGAGCGAAACTTTTCACTCGGGAATCTGTCAGGACCACCTTCAAAATTCGTAGCCACCCAGCCGTCCCAGCGTCACTGCCGGGGTGTCCATAGCACCATGGAGCCTGGCAATGCTCCATCCCTGTCATGCTACGTGTCTACGACACGCTGTGCATTGCAGAAGAGAGTGCGAGAGACAGTATGCAGTAAGATACTGCGGTTCCATGCGGAGCACGGCTTTGCATGCCGAACGTTCGTTGGTGATTGGCATTGATGATAGGCAAGGGCCACAAACTCTCTCCTCCCTTTCCTCGAATAGCTACATACGTACTCCGTACATGCACATTGCATAGGTACATGCATCATGCATGCCTTCTCGCCCTATCGATCTTGTTGATCTTCGTTGTCTCTTATAAGTTATAAGACCATGCCAGTGTTTGGAAAGATGCATTCGCCGTAGTATTCAGGGGCTTGCAGCTCGACGTTGTCTGAGAGTACCAGCCATTCCAAATTCTCCCATACGTATCCATTACTGCTACAGCCGATGCCAATAGTAATGCTTTGACGCTTCCAATCACAGCCTCTGCGGAGTATTGGCGTTTCTTCACCCGAGCAACTCAACACTCCACCCCCCTACGTGCGCCGAACGTGTGCTGTCTTGCTTTTCCTACAAATGATCCTATCTCCCTCACCTACCTGTTATTAATGCCGTGCTCGATGTTCACACCCGACCTATGGAGTTACATAAATAGGCCCGGCTTCCGTTTTGACAGAAGTTCAGAACAGCGCGAGAATCTTCATCGCACATCCTTCTCATATCATTGACCTCGCTATCTCACTATTATTTTTTGGTATCGCTCAAACCTGTGTCAAAAGTACGTATTAATATTCTCGACGTCAAATTCCGACTACGCCTTGATCCTGGCCTGTTCTTGTCCTCTTACGTACCATCAAAGCCATAACAAGACAACGTCTTGATCTTATAAGCCAGATTGGAACAGGCGCGAGAATGAAGCGGCATTTTGATGTTTCTCTGCGTCTCTTGTTTGCACTGATAGGGCTGTGACTGTTGAGGTTGATTTTATCAATTGAAGTCTGACATGATTTCCTCCAGATGGATCTTTGGCGAATATTAAGAGATCCCGACAATTTGCCGCCACCGGCCGACAGATGTGGCCACTGTGGCCAACAACGGATGGCACCCGCGACCGTGCCATTCCAACAACATCACGAAATCTACGGAAACCGCCCCATTGAGGTGCCACAAACCCCTAATCACGCACAGCAAGGCGGCAGGACACTCGAGAGAACACACCAGCGATCTCACGAAGTCTCCAGAAACCGCCCCCAGCGAGCCAATCTCGAGTGTCCTGCCGCCTTGCTGTGCGTGATTAGGGGTTTGTGGCGCCTCAATGGGGCGGTTTCTGGAGACTTCGTGATGTTGTTGTACTGGGCCTGGCACGGTCGGCGGTCGCAAGTGGAATCCGTTGTTGGCCACAGCGGCCACATCTGTCGGCCGGTGGCGGCAAATTGTCGGGATCTCTCAATATTCGCCAAAGATCCATCTGGAGGTAATTCATACGTACTTTTAACACAGGTTTGAGCGATATCAAAAATAATAGTGAGATAGCGAGGTCAATGATAAGATCCATCTGGACTCCTGGAGGTAATCATGTCAGACTTCAATTGATGAAAATCAACCTCAACAGTCACAGCCCTATCAGTGCAAACAGGAGACGCTTAGGGTTCTCCCCAGTGCACACAACACCTTCCCATCTCCCAAAAAAGCAAAAGGAAAACCGAACGGTGAACATTTTCGAAGAAGACACAAAGAAACATAAAAGAGGTTTTCCCAAAAAAAAGAAATGTTTCCTGTACATGCCCCGTACTGGAATCGAACCAGTGATCTTGTCATTACTAGTGACACGCTTTACCACTGAGCCAACGGGGCTTCTCATGCTGGATGTGCGTCGTCCTCAAGCAGAACACAGATTATGTTCCTTTGAAAATAATTGAATAATGCGGATTTGGAGCCAATGCCACGGAAAAGCGAAATGGGATATTCTGGCGGAATGGTTGGAGATTATGGTCAAAGATGATGATGGGACCTTTGTGGGGCAGAGATGATGTTGGGCGAACTCAGGGTTGGATGCGGTGAACGTAGCATTGACTGCATTGAGAAGGAAACCTTTGGATAAAGTGCACGTTATTTTTCCACTACATACATATCTTTCTGCGGTTTTCCATTATTTTCCGCCGATCTTGCTTTTCTTCACGATCAGTAACACTTGTGACTCATGGGCATAAACAAGGTACGAGAGCAGGGCCTCCAAGTGTGCGCCGTCACTCGTGTGTACATGGCGGTTGGTCGGCAGAGACATGGAAAACAAATCACATTCGAGCTCACATGGTAAACATCCTGGTTGTAAGCAAATATACAAGCCGGTGACCTGTGATGGAAGGACTCATCACTCCAGACAGACACCAAGCACATGGAACATTCACTTGCGTACAAGTACATACCTACAATACAGCCCACTCCCGCAGAGCTTTCCACGCCCCGACTGTTATACGCGTAGTTCTCCAATCCCAGAGCACCCGCCAGGCCATGTCGACCGTCCGACTGCAGCAACCCAACTGACGCCAACCGCCATCCACTGAACAAACAGACGCATGGGGCGCCCCCGACTCATGGGATGGACGTCACGGCCTGATGCACGGAAGTCGTCACAGGAGATTCTGAGAGCAGAGAAAACGAGAAAAGTAAGAAGGTGATCAAGGTTAGATAAAGAGGTAAGAATGCGAGGAGGAAGGAGAAGAGAATCACGCCCCCAACTACCACCACATGATGAGTCCCATCCACGTTGCCCTCCCAAGAATGCGCAACGAGCTCCAAATCCTCCAAAAAGGTAGCGCACAAAGACGAAAGATGTGAAAGAAGAAAAAGAAGAAGAGGAAAGTAAAGAAAAGAAGAATAAAGAGGGGGTAAAACCTCTTGGGGAATAGAAATTAGCATACTCAGTCGCCACGACTGCGTAGCTTACTTTGACGACTGCTATTGCAAAGCAACCCATCAAACACCAACAGCAGTGCGACCGAGGTGCTCATTGTTCTGCTCAGACGACAAAGGATATCAATAATGAGCACAAAGTACATCAAACGCCAGCGCTACCGCTACCAAATAAATAAAGTCCAACTAGCCCTTTCAGTTCAACCTCGAGTTGGGTAGCGAATGCGCCCGTCTGGTGAAACTGCAAGATACAAGCCAGAGCTTACGAATCAGCAAAGATGCGATTCGTATTCTCAATGACAAACTGCACGGCAATATTCTTGGAGTGCATGTCCGTCATTTCTCGCTCGATGCTCAGATCTCGCATAATGGTTGGTGCAAAGACCACGGCCAAGTTCTTTGGCGACATCTATGACAGGAATAATTAGCCGTGACAAATTTCAATTTGACCGACATGATAGATTAGCAACCACATACCAAATTCTCGGGTTCGCGTTGCGCCACTCGATGGAGATGGAACATGAGAAACTCCAGACAATCTCGGTGTCTCTCGGGCATCGAAGCAAACGATTTCCGCAGGTGAAGGCACCTCTCTGCCTCGTCAACAATAGCTACATCAATCTCTTGTTAGCTAGACTGCCGCAACCCAATCCAGCGCCATGATCCGACACATGCTTACCATTTGATTCTAGAACACCATCATACACATCAAAAGTCAAGAGAGGAATAGGAAGCTTCCGGAAGTACTGCTTGAGCACGCTGGTGACGGCTGTGATGTCCATGTCGGGGTCCGAAATGTCAAAGTTCTCGTTCTTGTCAAAGCCATCTTTGATCATGTTGACCTGCGAATTTCCACCGGTTTTGCGATAGATACCCTCTTGATCCATGCCGCGCAGCTCGACCTCTTCGATACATCGTGTGATGACGGCCGGAATCTGACGCCGCTCGTACTCGGCTCGCTCGACCAGGTCGGATCCAAACAGCGTTGAGGGAGGCTCCGCAGCCGTCGCAACGGCAACCGCACTGACCGAAGCGGACTTGGGCATCGTATTCTTCTTCCCGAAGAAACCAAACCCTTGCCTGCCTGGATCCATTTGCTGTCTGTTTTGACCACTAATGCTACCATTACCGACATGACCAGCGCTAGCATTATGATTACTACTGTTGTTGCTATTGTTGTGGTTGTGATTTTGGTTGGTGGCCGTGGTGTTATTGTTGGGGGTGTTATTGCCGCCGCCGTTGTTGCCGTTGCTACCATTGTTGCTGCCGTTGTTGTTGGCAAAGGCTGACGGGCTCATCGACTCGACCTGTGAAACCGTCATGTTGTAGGGCAGGCCGATGTTATCCCCGACCAGTCCTTGACTTTGCTGCTGGAGTCTCTCCCGATCGTTCTGTTGGAAGGCTACAACGGCTCTGTTGACACCTTTGGCTACGTTTTGCGCCATCGTCTTGGACCCCTTCTTCCAGTTGAATTTCTTCACCTGTCCTTTTCTCACTTGCACCACCGTCGGACCGCTCTCGACAATCGGTTCTTCATCACCGACAAACGTTGCGCCTGTTGATAAGCTCGAGGCATCCAGATTCACAAATGATCCACCACCACTCATCCTGCCAGGGCCATAGATTCCGAGACCATTAGCCGATTTGCCGTCTCCAATCTGACTCTTGAATCGTTCCTGAATCTGATGCGTCAAGTCATTATTCATGTCGGCCAATTGGGCATTCTTTGACGACAGCTGCTCGAACTCTAACAGCGCTCGATCCCGATCGAGTGCTGCCTGTTCCTTCTCTTCAATCAACTGATCTCGTTCTTCGTGAAGGGCCTCAATTGTCTCACACATTGCCTCTTTGACGGAGTCCAGCTTCTTGACGAATTCTTTAATGGCGGAGTCCTCCAGCTCTCTGGGATCGACTGCCGTCTTCGTTTCCTTGGCGCGCTCGACGTATCCTGCAAGAACTTCCAGTTGGCGAATCATGATTTCTGTCTGTGTGTCTAGGACCGAGACCGTCTTGCGCTTTTCGACTAGCTTCTTGTTGAGGTTCTTGATGTCCTTGTCCGTACAAAATTGCCTCTCGAGCTCCGCTACACGTTGTTCTGAGTTCCTAAGCTGTCGCTTCAACACAGTGGCATTGTCTGGGGGAGAGACGGACAAAGGGCTGCTTGTCTCTTGCGACATTGAGGGATGATCACCGCCCCCGGTCGGTGACTTAGGCCAACGGGGTGATGTAGTAGCTCGCGTCGTTTCGCTGATACTTCGGCTGTGGCCCATTCTGATGGGATTCGAGTGGTAGCTAGATTCTACGCTGCCGGTACGCCCATGCCTTACGGCATTAGAAACTCGTCGTAGTATGGAGGAGGAGCTTTCGTCGGTGCCGAGGATCCTAGCCATGTCTTCATCCAAACTGAAGTCACCCCCATTGCTCCACCTAGGTAGCTTCGGCGATACCTTCGGTTCACCAAGTTGGTCCTTGGCCCCGGCAGACGCCTTTCGTGGGGTTTGCGCTTGAGCTTCTGGTGGCGGCGGCGGCGCAGCACGGGGTTGGGTGTACGTATCCGTTGTGACAGTCTGAGACTGCTCTGATGGGCCCGTTTGGCCCGTACGCGGACAGGCTTGTCCATTCGCTGGAGCCAAATTAGCCAAGGACAACGCTGCGGAGCGCTGAACGCAAAATTATAATTTCTAACTTTGTGTTTCTTTTATACTCTTGAGGGACTTACTGCTTATTCCGCTTGTAGATGGGACTTCCTTTCTGGTGATTGACTTGTTTACATCAGGGCCGGGACGGCTGGCTGGCTTGATGCCGTCCGTATCTTCAGATGTGCGTGGTTCGCTCACTTTCCTAGCCTCTACCGAATTGGTCTGTCCCTCCTGTCGAGCAATGCCGTTGCTTATCTTGCTAGCAATGTGTTCTAGCGAAGCAGACGAATGAGAGCTATTGCTGTGGACTGACTGGCCTTTTCTGACAATTGGCGCCTCCTGGAGCTTCGCGCCATCACCATGTGAAGCCGCTCTTTGATCTTGCTCTGCTGTCTTTGAGAATTTGGCTGATTTTAGTCGTGCGACCTCATGGTCGGAGGAAGATGTACGGCCCTTCTCTTGAAAGGCAATATGAGGCGTTGAGGACACGGAATCGTCGCGCCTCGCTGGCGCAGACGACCTGTTGGCACTAAAGTAGTCCTTGTCCTTTCGTCGGGCGCCTTCCGTAGCGTTGTCTGAATTATATCGAGGCGTATCTAGAGTACCAGGGCTGGGATCGAGAGCTACAGGTATGAAGAAGCTTTCTGATCCTTCTCCAGGTGCAGAGTCGGCACTTTGATAGATGGACGAGTTTCGGTTCTTCCGATATGTAGTGGCGGGCAAGCTTAGCCCCTCCGGCTTCGTGGATGAATCCCGCACGTCTGGTGAGCGCGCGGGTCTCAAGCTGGCTTTCGATGAGTGTTCGGTACGCCCATGTGTCGGACGCGGGCGCGGCGAAAGTTCCGTCGGCGTATCGGAATCGGGGTCGACACGTTCGTCGGAGAAGGCATTTGGTGGGATGGCGCTTGGTGGTAGTGCGGGGAGCGACTTCTCAGTCACTCGTGGCGAGTTGTCTTTTTCCCGAGATTTCCCAGCCGCCATGGCCTTTTTGTGTTTCCGCCGCCTGGCCATGATAGTTTCATGACACCCCATGCAAAATATGCCCTGGCCAGTTCTGACAAAGCGCAAATTCTCGATTTTTCTCTTGCAGTTGCGGCATCGAAAGCATGTTGCGCAAAAAGCTTGCTCTCCTGTCAAAATGGCAAGTTCCTCAATCTTATTGCCGCACGCAGTGCAGTCGTACGTGCAGTTGTTGCAAATCAGCTTTCCATCTCCGAGGAGTAGCAGGTTGGCATCGCAGTCGAGCTGAGTATCGCAAACATGGCAACGGAAACATTTGATATGCCATCTCAATCCAGCTATTAGTGACCAGGTTGTCAGCAGAGAATTCGCTCCCCGTCCTAAAAAGAAACAGAAGATACTGCAACACACGCAGATTGCTCCGCTGAGCGGCGCGCGACGCAAGTATGCACACGGCAAGCGGCGAGGAGTCCGCCGTGAGTATTGACATACCAAGTTCGTACGCTTTCCCTTCTTCGAGAATCTGACGAGAAAGTTTTTCATGTCAGCCGCCTGTACACATGTAATTGAAGATCAGGGTAATCTACGGCCGAGCATCTTCCTTCTGGTTCGTATACTAACCTCTCCGCAGCCTCTGCAAGGGAACACGTCGTCGTTGTCTAAAAGAGTCTCGACGTACTCATCCGCCGCCGCCGCCGCCATGGTGAAGAATATGGACAGACGCGGCTAATCTCAGGCGGAATATCGCGATATATCGGGGGCGAAGTCGAGAGAAGGCTCAGTGCGAGCCTGCACTCATGGAACGGCACGGGAACGATGCGCCGACACGAGGGCTGGCGCCAATTCGAAGCAATGAAGTATCAGCAGCCACACCAAAGTCTCAGCGGCAGAACGTCTTTGAGGTTGTCGGCGGAGAGCTGGCATCAAGCAACGAGCAATGAGCAAGGAGACGAAAGATGATCCTGTTGCAGGAGCCAGGGTTAGTTATTACCCACCTCGGAAAGTCTTGGATTGAGGGCCAAGGGCAAGGCAGTACAGACCCGTTGACGCTTGGGGGGAGGTCTGGTGGAAGCCAAGACGAGAAAGCAACAGAAGCAAGCAACTCGAGAAGCGGCTACGAGACGCAGGGTGGCGTTGTCAGGGGTTTAGCATCTGTGCAGCCGGTGCACGTGCAGGTTTGCGGGTTTGCGGGTTATGCGGGTTATGCAGGCACTCGGGGCTGTTGATCAGCACTTGACAGTTGCGTGCAGATGGACGGGAGTCTGGAGACGGACAGAGCAACGGCCACAGGCACAAATTACATACGGAGTACCTACGACGCGTTAACGCCTCAGGACCAGCCAGGGGGCCCAGGGCCCATGCTACATAACCACGACCAGCTTCAATGTACTCTGTACATACTATATCCTTGATGTTACATGCTTACCTATGCCCTGCTGTTTGATCGCGCCGCCGCCGCGCGGGGCACGAGTTGCTCTGGAAAGAAGCGACGGATGTGCTGTAACCTGTGTGGCGGCGTGGGTACATACCCTGGCACGTACCACCAGCACGGTGTACAGCCCAAGTAGTCGGTACCTGAGGCTGGTGAGAGTCTTGTACGGAGTGAGTTGTGGGTTTCATTCGTGACCACTGACGAGTGACCACTGACGACTGCTTCCAATCTTGGCTACACGGGCTTCGTATGGAAGTTGCTGCGTGACACAACATGTATGCGGGATAAAAGGCTATCAAGTTCTGGTGCTACATGCCGCAGGACGCACGCACTTTATTACGTACCGCATCTTCTTCAGTCGCTTGCTCATGAAAGAGGATTGAAGATCGAACGGGCACGGATCACGGCAGTAGGTAACATGTCGTTGGGCTCCTTCACTGCAGCCGTGGCCACTGATTCCATTGGACCATCTCGTCTGTCAGCGACTCAGCGCAAGGTCCGTCGTGGGCAGTCACTCGGTAGTACATATGTAGTACATAGGTACTACGGAGAATAGACGCCTTGGATCATCTGGGTCATGGATGTCGTGCAAAGCCTCTTCCGAACGATCCCTTGCCGTCGTTCTGCAGCCACCGCCGCCAGGCCACCTTGTGTGTGTATGTACGTGTGTATGTGTGTAGGTAGGTATTTGATGGAGCTGCTACTTAGTACTGAGCCCTACTCCGTACTTTTGCTTTTACGGATTGGTGCGGCTACGCCAGTAGTGACACCCTTGACGCACTTGACGCCTCCGACAACTCGGGAGTGACGAACTTCCCATCCCAGGGCCAGAAGTTAGAACTCCCTTGCTCTCCCGGGGGGCGACGGCCCAAAGGCCAAGGGCCAAGGCTAACCGAGCGCCTGGAACCGCAGGTATGTACCTACACATAGGTAATCCTTATTGCAGCTCTTCTTTCTCCGAAGATCGTGCGTGTTTGAGCATTGATATCTCCAGATGGCGTTATAAATGACGGGAGGCCACTACAAATCATGAATGAAACGCACGCATCAAGTTGGGCTGTGACGTGGACAATGGACATCCATGTAACATGTTCTTCTCCCTTCGCTTTTGCCCAACCCCTTGATCGTCATCCGAGACGATGGCCCCGCTCTCCCGGGTTTAACTAATAACGAACTAGGCCATACCTAATTGGCATTGATGAAGTTGACAGGAGGTTGAATTTGGAAGTCAATTGAGAAGAGCCAGTCTTCTCAAACCCAACAGTACCTACCTACAGTATCTACGGAGTACATACTACTCTGTACACGTACAGTCTGCAGTCTGCACTCGACATTCCTTCCCCAAAAAATTAGGTACATGCCCCCTGACGTCCTACCCTTGTTGGCGTCGTTGCATGGCCATTGGCGACACGTCAAAATTGAAACTCGCGTTCGTAGATCAGGTTCTCACGAGTCACTTCTCAAGGAATGAACCACAATGAGACACTTGTCATTTGGACCCTCTCTTGTCATCCGTGTTTGATATGTACTGAGCAGTACCCCCGCCAGTGACCAGACAACGTCAAGTTGCTCTTCAGAAGCAACGAAGGCAAGTAATAAAGGCGGCCATTCTCAATATCATTGCCCACCGCTCTTGTATGTATCCGGCTCCGCGGAAGTGGCGGCCGACATTTGTCGTCGTGACGGACAGTCTACAGATAAATATGTACCCGGATTGGCATCCCAGCTGCTGCTCAGCATGGGGATATGTGGCTTTCGGTAGGTAGGTATACGGAGATGGTATGTACATACATAGGTACCTATGTACGTATGTACTAGGTACATAGGTAGCCGAGGAGGACGTTTCTTGACAGCAGAGCAGCCGTGTCTACGATGCAGTGGACTTGATCGGCCTTGACAAGTTGACCCTACCAGTGTGCGTGAGACTGAATCCTGGTATGTACTTCGTAACTTCAAGGCTGGAGGCAGGGGAAGGGCCCGAAGGGGCGATAGGTACCTGTAGTATAGCTACATACTCCGTAGGTATGTACACGTTTCTCAGCAGCGATCTGAACCAACAAGGCGGAGTGGAGTACGGGGAACAGCTTGTAAACATTTGGAAAGAAAATCACGAATCACGATTGCATGGTTTCAGGCTGTCGGGCTGCGGCGGGAGTAACGGCGGCGCAAGGAAAAAGCAAAAACACCAGAAACGCCAAAAGAAACAATGAACGAAAGGACAAAAAAAAGGAAAACAAGAGGGTACTGTGTATCTACGAAAGGAGATGGCAAGGGCGACCGCCGACCGCAGCATCCCAGATTTGTACTCCTGGCACACAACGCCAATCCATCAACGTTGCATGGTGTTGCATGATGCTGCAACAAACCCTGACCAACCCTACCTAAAAGCCACACCCTTGCGGCTTGCCAGGATGGGGGAAAAGCAGGGGCTGGTCCGCAGCATTGGAACATGCATGCACTCGTGTGGTGTTTCATCTTTTTCGCGCGGAGCGAGCTGATGAAACCGACAGCGTCTTGTTCGGCGGTCTCTGCCTTGTCCCCTTGTCCACCGCCACATCTCCCTGTGAATCCATGGACCATCCACGATATTAGGTACGCATCCCACGCAATCCCACGCAATCCCTCGCATCTCGCCGCATAATCAACGGCAAAGCGGGAGGCTGATTGCGAACCCCCCATGCACGTCTTTCTCATCGCGCAACCTGTGTGCTGCCAATAGAGTGCCGTGATTGGTTCGTTATTCACCTTACGTACAATTAGAGGGGGCCAAGAACTGGGTACCTTAGGTACCTACCTATCGTACGAGGTACCTAGGTACGTAACTTGGTCCTCGTATCCGACGTATCGTCTTTGGTCCAGAGCTTGGCTTTATTACTCCATCGACTTTCCCTTCTCGAGCTCGGAGCTCTGCCCATTTGTCCAGCTGGTTGGGATGATTCGTCTGCTGCTCCAAGCTTCGTCCGTCCAATACCTATTGTCTGTTTGGAATGCAGCCAGGCACGAGACCTTGGCTAAGAAGGGGATGACAAACGCACGAGGAGATGGGATTCGAAAAGGAGAGGGACTTGGACGAATGACTTTTATAGGTAGCTTGCCCGGCGTCTTCTAAAATTCGTTCGAGGTTACGGAGTCGGTCGGTATATAGATACCTAACTGTACCAACTGTATTGTACAGAGTACAGCGGACTCTGTAGACTGTGTGTATAACTATAGGTACGGATACAATGTACGACTGTAGGTAGTCCGTAGATACCTGTATACCGGTAGACCACATCTGTCTTGAAAGTTGCATGTCCTTGCACAGTCGAATACGAATGCGCAGTACCTATAACAAGGTATATATATGTACATACATAGCACTTTAGCTTTGCAAATGCAAGCCAAGCATGGGTGCTAAGAGAACATGGAATATGTTGAGCCGTGAAAGCCGTGAAAGATATTGAGAAAAACGCCTTTGGTTTATCGCAATGATGATCACTCCAGACCCCAAACCGATTGAGTTGGATCTCAACACGGCTTTACAACTGTCTTCTTTTATTCTCAATTCTCGCTGGAGAGATAACGTCCGCGGCGCGGGAGAGAGTTTTGTGTAGCTCACTCTACTCGTATAGCACGGCTGCACCACAACCTCATGACTCAACGGACGCAAAGTGTTGCACACGTTCCCGTGTCCCTTTCAAATGGTCAGGCCACCATCAACATCTTGACATGCAAGAGCCCTTGGAAAACTACACCTCAGCTTAAATGGTGGGTATCTTTACAGTGAAATCAGGATCCCGCAGTACTCCTCTCTGCACTCACTGCGAAGCACACCATCGCCTGACAACGCCAGATCTGCATAGTTCCTTCCAGAGTCCTCGTCATGACGATTGGTAAACCCGACTGGGCTTTCTCACCCTGTTTCTCGGCCAGGAGACTATAATTTGAGGCATAACTCACAAGTGCCGTGGACAGGCCAGATCTACTAGACTACTACCCTCCACCACTTCTTTGGCACGACTCTCGATTTCGAAATGGCAAAGCTTACGGCATCAGGGTACAAGGCCGCCCAAACGTGACTCTAGATAGCCTCAAACTCATCGCTCCTTCTTTATGAATAATGATACTGCAGAGTGGTGCTCAAACGGCGATGCTTTTCTGTGTGAACGAACAAGTGCCTACCCCGGACTCCAGAATATGGTGAAAGAAACGGGTATGGAGATCAAACTTGAAGGGGACGACAGAGAACTGAGACAACAGTATTGGCTAGTGGCTACATGAGGAGGGGAAAATGATGCAGGATTATGGAAACGTGCTGGTAAGAAATGAAGGTGGGCGCGAGACAATACTACAATGGTTAAGAATAGGACACAAGAGAGCTCAGTCCCATCGCATCCCGTTCGTTGCATCTTAGATCTGGATGGCGGTTCGCGCCCAGTTTTCACTAATGGCTCACATCAGCGAGACTATGAAAAAAAGACTACTGTAAAGGTGACTGACTGTCTTTCTTTGTGCATGAAGTCAGCTCAATGCAAAACAATGTACCCATCCTTCTAGATATGCCAAGTACGCCAAATGACAAAAACAGTGCAGCATGCTCATTTGTCCATCATTCTCTTCACCTTATCTAGCAAGATGTTGCTCTCCCGGCCCAGCTTCTTCTTGCCATCTCTCCCCACAGTCTTGGCCATGGCTTTCTTGAACTTTTGTCTGTCCGCTATCTTCCTCTCCCTTTCTTCCCCTCTCCGCTGCATCTCCATTCGTCGCTGCTCTTCCTCCTTCCTCTTCTCCTCAGCCTTGGATAGTTGTTTGTCGTAGTAGCCCGGCCGCCTGGTGCGTCGTCTTGAGCCATCGCGCGTCGTGGTGGTGGCGTCACTGGAAGCCGTGGCACCGACCTGTGCCATGTCTTCGTCTTTGAGCATCAGCTCGCGAGTGGGGTGCATCTTTTCTTGGGGCTCTTCTTGGGCGCTTTCTCGTTCTCTTCCAGTATCACCGCCTTGATCTTTGCCGCCATCATCTGCATCGTCGTCGACATTCTTATATGTGGTGGATTGCTGCTTGATCTGTTCGCGAGATTTAATCTTGGCATATTCTTTCTTCACCTTGGCCTTGTGAATCAAGTCCTTCTTGATTTTGGTAACTGATTCATTGCGAGACGATCAGCAAGCTTCTTCTTTTTCGGCGGCTGCTCCTTCCCACGAAACGCATGCGGCGTGATAAAGTATGAAAATGTATGTGCATCAAAACTAGAAGTATGTTCGCAAACCTTTCCGTCGCCATGGCCCATCTGGTAGATTATCTGGGCCGACCCTGAATCCTCTTTTGGCCTTTTTGGATGCTGCTTCAGACTCCGCAGAGTCAATTGGTCTCTTCGGAGCCATCTCCGGTCGCTCTATCCTATTTTCTTTTAATTCGTGTACTACACACGGCACGGGTCGTGGCAAGGATTTCACCCTGCGAGCGTCGCTCTCTTCCGGAGTCGTCAAGGCTACCAAAAGACTGTCGCTTTAGTCGCGGAGTAGGATGGCTCGTCACGAAACAGTTGTGGAGCAGGCGGAATGCTCATGTGCATTTACCGACAATAAAAAGACTGATGTGGTGCAGCGCTGATGGGACTCGGGAGTGATGGGAGAGTGTCGCAGATATCGGGATGCGGAAGTCGGTCTCCCGCGCCAAAGGAGCATCACGAGGCGCCGAAAATTTCAAACGCGGTTGGCTGGACGTGGATGTCACTGTTGCTACAGCGGATCCACCACGGAAGGTGCCCACACAGCCTTCTTCAATCATCCATGACACTGGATTGGCGATGACTGTGCCGGGATCCACAATTCCTGTGGCCGCCTACACCGTTTCTCGGCCCGGCTATCAGTCATCACCACCTCGACTTCACGAGTGACCACGGAGAGCCACTTCGCCGTCTTGTTCATTACTTCGTCGATTTGAAGACAATTTGTGGCCAGCCACTCGCTTTAAGCTGTTTGATTCTGGGGTTTACGACGTCTGGCCGCTTCCTGTTCCATGTTCTTTGTCCACTCGGTGCAAACTCACAACGTTCACGACTGTGCTGATCCCACTAATAAGACCGTCGATCTGGTTGATCTTCAACGGTCTCGGCTTCGTTGGGCTTCTGATATTTGTGTACTCGCTGCTGTCACTTCCCTTGAACTATATTCCGGAATTCTCACTTCCCTTCCCATTCACAACGACAAGGTCCATCAACTCTGCTCGTCAGCAAGCGGCTTACGTCACTGCCTTTACGCCGCCTTCCGATGAGCAATTTCCCGGCCATCTTGTTCCCTGACGCCCTACCGGACTGCTTTGTCCTAACACGGATCAGTGAATCACGGCTTAGTTCTGAGCTGTGGTTTTTCTCCCTTTCCTGAAACACCATGCCCATGTTGCAAGATGGCCTCGAAAACAAGAACCGCCATTCTGGTCGTCCAGATCGTCCAGGTCTTCCACAGCTTCCGGCACGAACGATGCGCATAGAGAAGCCCAAAAAGGATTCTTCCATGCTAAGGCGACTCTCCGAAGTGAGCTTGCCGGCAGAACTATGCGATGGCCCGGTTTCCGATAGTCCAAGCTGTCCTCCAACGCCCAAACCCGAGGACGATGCGACGACTTCTTGCCGCGCAGAACTTATAGAGAGGTTGAAAAGAGGAGAGAGCCCAACATGGATACCAAGTCGCCATGTGAGTAAGACCCTTGGGTGTGAAAGCTTATCATTTTCAGTGCTCAAAGGCGGTCCCTCTTTGTAACGACTATATCTAACTTGTTGCTTTTCTACTAATAGCTTGAATCTCTATTACAAGTGGGTGATGGTTCCCCTGGCCTTCGCACTTTACCCGAGCCGCCGAAGCTACTGCATTCAGTCCAAGTCGCGTCTGATAAAGTCAACAAGAGAATTTCGGCCCCGGTGGGGGACCGGCTTCGAGAAGGGCTGGAAATCGAACGCCCGAGGTCGGCGTTACACAGTGGTGATTTCACAAATAGTCGGGAGGAAGAGGAACGACGAGCGGTACGGACCAGTGAGCGACTCGAGAGCCGGCTGGGAACTGAACCTCCCTGGGTCGGGACATCGCCACCCCGAGACTTGGCCCGATTTCGGTTTGAGAGGAAGAATTCGCCCCCTGGAGAAACTGCAAGCTTCCAATCGATCCCAGTCTCTCCGATATCCTCGTCATACTCATCAAGCTTTGCTTACTTTCCACCTACAAGCCCACTGGTTCAATCAGAGAGCAATGATGAAGTCGCGTTTGGGATGGGTGCTTCCGGCGTTGGAGACTTGTCATCGAGGGAATTTGACCGGAGACTACAAGCACTCGACCCCTTCGCTTCGACGCCTTATGCTCAGCCGTCATCTCAAGCAGCTGCTGGCAGCACTCAATTTCCTTTGCCCCGTCACTATCGCGAGCCCTATCAGGCTCATCAACCGAGGAGATCATTGACATCAACCTCAAGCTTTTCTCTATCGGGGACACATGCCCACCAGTCGCCGTCATTGTTTCGCACAAGACGACCGTCACTTGGCTCCGATTCGTCTTCAATGCAGCATGCATCCATGGTTGGCTCCTATGAGGAGAGCATTCTACGAGGTCGCATGTCGACAAATCCTTCCAAGCCATTTGACTTCCTCGCGCAAATAGGCGTTCTAGGCAGAGGCAGCTGCAAGTCAAGTATGCGCTGCCCGGCGCATGTCACACTCTCGTTTCCTGCCGTCTATTACAGCTACAGTAGTACCTCGCATAGTAGATCATCTTCCAACGACGGGCCGAGCCCATACGTCGGGCAAATCGACTTGGAAAACGGACTGCCCAACCTGGAAGAAGAGTCGAGGTCAAAACGCAAAGCACATGGCCGGTACATGGATCTTAAATCTAGGGAAAACCACGACGAGGCTCTAAAGCCCGATTCGGACCTGGATGATCGGCCGAGACCACCATCTCGGGCCAAACGGCGGATGGGCTCTCCTCGTGCACCCCCCGGAGGCAGCTACCGCATCCCGGAAATCGGGCAGATCCAAATTATCATCAAGAATCAGAACAAGACGGCCGTCAAGCTGTTTCTCCTACCGTACGACCTTACAGGTATGCCACCGGGCACCAAGACTTTCGTACGCCAAAAAAGCTACTCGGCAGGGCCCATCGTCGACAACTTGCCAAAGTCTCGCGAGAATGATGCACAAAGCCGGCCCATGCTCCGCTATCTGGTCCATCTGCACATATGCTGTCCCTCAAAGGGCCGGTTCTATCTATACAAATCCATTCGCGTCGTCTTTGCCAACCGCGTGCCCGACGGCAAAGAAAAGCTCCGCAATGAGACGACGTGGCCGGAGCCACGCTTCACTCCGTACAAGCCAATACGTCTCATGGTCCCTCCTCCGGCATCTTCCGGTCCGGGCGCCATGCTCGCTCTCGACAATGCCTTCCGACGGCGCAGTCTCGGCGTATCCTTTGGTGCAGCATCCTCTCGCGCCTTGGAAATGGCCGATGGGCTTGATTCTACAATGATCGTCAGCGGTGCCGGCAACACACTCCCCGTTGAACCCATCCCGTTCAGGATGCTGAGCCAGGGTCTGCCTCGCGATAGCGAGGGCAGTGACTCCGTCGACGTTGGGTCTTCAGACTCACTACAGGACACCACCGCTAGTCGGTCATCCAGCAGAGACTCTACAAGCATGGACGTCAGCAGCGGCATGCTGCCGCCGTCGACCTATGAGAAACTCAACAAAGGGGACTTGGGGTACGGCGGGAGCGCGTTTGCTACCCACTTCACCGCAGCGTCTAATGGCCTCGGCCTCACAGAAGGGCTGTTATCCCAACGTCTGCGGTCTCTTGGTGTAAGTAAACCACCACCACCACCGCCGCCGCCGCCGGCGACGGGATCAGCCGAGGATTTCGCCTGAAGACCTGACCGAGGTGAGCATATATGTCGTACTGTCTCACGGTTCACTTTACTCTTCTGAATGAAGAAATCGCCACTCAAGACTTACTGGCGACTGCTATTTATGGAAGGGGAATGTAACAGGACATCACAATCTATGGAAAGAGAATCTAGTTGAGCGTAGAATTAGAATTGTATATAACTTGAAACGATTTATTTAAATTTGGATCCGGGTGTTGATTGGAGATTACTTTGTGAGTTACGTCTCCTGCTGGCAAGCGCGGATACTTTTTCCGGTGTGAACTCCTATTTTCATGTCCCAATTCGGAGTAAATGTTCAAGATAGGATGCATGAACCCCTACGTAGTAGACAGCAACGCAATTGGCATCAAACGTCTCGTACTGGACTTGGTACCACGTCTCTAGATTCCTATCCCCTCTTGAGCCATGACTGCGTCTCATAGTTCACAGGTGATTTGCAATATGGACACAGTCCCATTGTCGTGACTATCACAGGGCATGCTGCGCCAAGGCAGACGCCGCGTAGGGATATAGTCACATAATGTCGGTGGGTGAGGTTTGTGGTCCGTGGTAAGCAGAGAGTTGGAAAATAGACGAACGGCGGGGTCTATCATGACTTAGGTAGGTACCTAACACTCATGAGGGACCGGAGCACTGATCGCAGTGCCGTTGATATAATCACTGCACGCGTATAGAATCCATGCCTTGCAATCGAAGAGTCACGCTTGTAGCATGACGACTTTGTAGACATATAGCCACAAGTTTTCTCTGCACCATGTACCTATCCCTCCCACCATGGGCACTACACACGACACACGTTAGCCTCCTTGAAAAAAGACGGGTACATATATCCAACGAAAGGCATCACGCCCCGTACTAGGTAGATAGATAAGAGCATATTTGATTCACACAATGAATACGCCCTTGATAGATATAGAATACATATACAACACACTCTTCGTAGAGATTTAAATTACATTTATGACATATGCAACAATGAAACAAGAACCTCAAACAATATGCCGGCCGACTCTATCCCCTCTTGTCTTTTCCGCGCTGCCTCTTCCACAACAGGACATCCAATATCATCGCCTCCCTTTGACTGATGGGCCTCGTCTTAATAGCCGTCTTTGGCCTCTGGCCCTGCCGTTTTTCTTTGTCTCGTGCCTCGCCTACATCTTGGTCCTCGTTTTTCTCCATGATGACGTGGAAGGGACTGTGGGTTATGCTGTGCCCCTCCAACTGCATCTTCAGTTGTACGTCCAGGGCGTTTCGCATAGCCTGCAGCTCGTCATAGGACAGAGGCGCGAGCAGGCCATCCATGGCCTTTGCCAAGCTCTTGTACCGGGGAAAGACCCATGTTGCGGCGAGGTGTTCGTAATCGATCGTGATGAAGGCACGATGGAGCTTGGGGTGGCGCCGTTCAATGGCCTGGAGTTGCGAGGCTATGCTATCGGATAGAGCGGCGCGCTTGCGGAACTCGAGCCATTCTTTTTGGAGGCCCAAGATGGTGGTAGCGTAGGGGGCTAGGGCGCGATTGTCTTTTACGAGGCCAAATTTCCTCATAAGCCGGCTGCTTTCATTCTTTTGGGACCAGCCGGACCAGTTATCCATGAGGTGGTGCTCGCACAACTCCATGGCGCGTTCCCAATGGCCCAGTCCGGGGAGGAGGCGGATCGCGCGGTTCCAGTTGACGCCCGTGAGTTTGAAGCCGCTGTCGAGGACTTGTTCGATCGTCCGAAGTAGACCGACCCCGTCACGGTCTTCATCAAAGGCTTGCATGACTACGTCGAGCGGCCGTGCGAGATCGTACTGATACGCAGAAGAGATGCCGACTCCTGAGGCATGGGTGCCCCTAATCATGGCTCCCTCGAACGCCTGCACCCACAATTCGTAGACTCCGCTGGCATTATTGTCTTGTAAATATCCAGTCATCAACGCCGACACGATTTCGGGCGGCAAAGAACTGTTTTCGCTGTGTTTTGGAAAGGCCTCCACGTACGCCGACATGATTGTTTCAACGTCCGTGTACCTCCGTTGTTGAAGGAGCAACTTTAGCGCTCGTCCAACATCGGCGGTCCGTTTCTTGACTTCTAACAATGCACTTGGCGTTTTCCACTGAGAGGCGTCCGCAGCCTTTGAGTCGGCAGCCTCTGCATCGTTCTTTGCGGAGGCCAGCATGGCAAGCATGTGGTCTCGAAGTTGATCTGAGAGTCTTTTGGTCCTTGCTGCCAGTGGCTGCCGGCGAAAGGCCATCAGCGCAACTGACACATAAGCTTTGAGAGGCACTTCTACGCCCGCAGATCGCATTCTAGACATCATCTTCGTGATCAGGCCTATCCGTCCTAGACGCACCGCACCAGTCATAACCACAGCAAAATGCTCTGCCCCAACGGGAAAGGCACCGTTGCAACGCGCAGTCTCGAGCAGCTCGAATGCCAACCCTACCTGACCAACATGAACCATGGCCCCCAGAAGAAATTCGGCCGTTTGATGGTCCCAGTCGACGCCGTGGTCCATCATGGATTTGAGCAGGTCGTAGCACTTGTGCAGATCACCCTTCTGGCCGTTGAAGTAGAGAAGCTGATTCCACACAACAGGACTGGTTGCACTTCGTTTTGAGAATTCGACGCAGATCTTTTCGGCGTCTTCTAGGCGATCATTGTGACAGTACGCTGTAACCAAAGAGAGTGCCATTTCCCTCGAAATTGCAATTCTATCGTTTTGCGACTGGTCGAAAAAGTCAATAACAGTGGCCAGATCCCCTCGTCTAGCTGCCAAGGCCATTACCTGTGCGTAGGTAAAGGCATCTGGTTTGTGTTTCTGCTTCAAGTCGTTGAAGCACTGAAGTGCACGGGTATAATCGCCGACCTTTGTGTAACATTTGAGCAGGGTATTCCAACTATCGATGTCGGGCGTGACTTTATACGTCTCAGTCATGGTTGTGAACTCTTTCTCGGCGCCTGCGACGTCGCCCGCTCGCGCAAAAGCATTCAATGTGCTTCGGAAACCGAGCGTTTGCGTCACGACATCCGGAAATTTGGTGGAGTATCGGGCCCAAAGAGCCTGAACGGCGCTTGTATCACCACACGTTGAGTAGAACTTTAAGTATTTCTCATAGCCCCATTGATCCAGGTCTTCCCAGCTCTGATGCCAGTCGCGGTAGACTTCAGCTAAGCCTTCGGGATCTGAAGGGTAGTAGAAGTCGAACATGTCGCGCAGGATGGCGACAGGCGTCTGAGCGCCATCGATTTTGCGGTAATCCGTGTAGATTTCCGGCAGAAGAATAAGTCCGGATCTCGGCTCAAGCCCTTCCTTCCAACGCCCCAGCAGTAGACCTAAATACTCTTGGTATAGCTCTGGATTCTGCCATATGAGAAGGACAGATTTTGCCATCTTTGGCGAGCACGGTTGTCGCAGTGCTCGTTGGGCAAGCCAGCGACGAAGAGCTTCAAGACCGCGTCTCGAATCTGCGTACAAATTCATGAATTTTACAGCCTCTGCCGCTTTGGCCTCCAAGTATTGCTCAAAGGCAAAATACAAGACCGCGACATCCGCATTTGTGGTGGTCAACGGCGAAGAATTCGTGTCATCGTGCTTCGGAAGGATGAACGATTTCTTTCGAATTGTAGAGAACCTCTCCAACCAAGTCTTCAGGACTATCGGCCAGTCTTTCTTGATTGCCGCAGTCTCCAACAGAAGTTGAAACCCCCGTTCTGAATGCCACGAGGGAAGTCCCATTTTGTAAAGTTCCAGGGCGGCCGTCAAATCTCCGGCTCGCAAATGCAAAGAAAAGGCAGCAACCTGTAATCTATCATCCCATGACTGAGTCGGAATTTGGTGGAGGATGGCTAGCGCTCGATTAACGTCGATCATGCTTTCGGATGTTGAAAGATATGCAACGACCGCGGAGCCGACGTGCTGCTTCTGCTCCGGATTCAACTTAGAGTATTCATCACACACATCGAAATAGAGCGCAGAGTCTGGTCTCGCGAGCATAGCCTTTAAGGTGCGCAAGTCTTCTTTCCACTGCCGTGGGTGATGCTTATATGCCGCGGAGTCGGACTCGCCAAGGTCATGGAGAGCTGATTCGATAATCGACCGCGAAACACCACTATTTTCAATCGCTCTCGCGTCACCGGCCGAATCATACTGCCTGTCCTGATCATCCCTGCGATCTCCCTCTTCGCCATCACGAGACGATGCTTCGACAGGCAATCCTCCATCCACAGCAGCCGAGCCTGAAGCGAAATTTCTGGACCGAGCAGCGTCGACCGACGTACTGCAGTCCTGAGGTCGTGGCAGCGCCGGATAGAGCCGACGCAACACAGGATATGTCCCTCTCGGATACAAAAAGTCCAACATGAAGGCAGAACTCATGAGGCCAGTCTGCGGTGGAGAGTTCGCTTCGTTCGGGGTGTCGGCCTCCCTCTTCTTGCCTCTTCTCCAAGATGGCCAGGATGTAGAAAGCTCGATTGCCGATGCACCATGCTGCCAGAAGCCCGAGCGGAGATTTTTACATCGTTTCGGTAATCCGCCTGATTTGGAGAGTACACGCTGGAAACTGCAAGACTCCAGGCTGGCGGCGGTTCTTTCCAGCATCAGAGGTGATAAGGCAGCAGCCGAGAGCACGTCCAAGCTGATTCGAGTCGGATTGGCATGCCCGCGGCTCACACAGGTTCGATGCCGTAGCTGATTAAGATGGTCGCGCGTCGTTTATCATTACGAGGACGATGATGAAGTGGTCCGAGACGGAGTGAATTGGCCTGCGCAAGAAGAGAAAGGGTATTGAACGTTGAAACAAGATCAAGTCTATCTCTGTTTCTTTGTTGTCGAGTCGTCGACTATTTCATGCGCCCAGGAGCGGCGGCTGCAAGGTCGATTGGGCGAGCAATAATCGACAACCATCAAACGGCTTTTCACGTGAGGCGAAAAAAAAGTTGATATAGGCTACTAGCTAGCAAGCTCCTTGTCTGTGGCTGTACGTCGGCCCGGTACACGCCTCATGCATTTGCCATTGCCATTAACACTGTGACTCCACTACTACCTACTACAAGTCACAACACCATTCTCGAGAAACAATTTCTTTGACGGGATAAATCCCACGATTTTCGAAACCTTTCGTGATGTTGTGCGCCGTCGGAATTATTATCGAGATATGTATTCTTCCACCGCGCTTTACTCACCTCACGCAACCGCTAGATGTTGATGTTTTCTAGCCGTTGAAAATAGCCCACCAACGTGTCCTTCGATCGACAACACATGCGCGATGGTAACCTGCGATTTCATTGCTCGCCTTCATGAAACCATCTTTTCCGGCTCTACGGCGCACAACATCATGAACGGTATCGAACATAGTGGGATTTTTCCCGTCAATGGTTCTGGGGTGATTTACGCACCAAAGGAGAAGAGGAAATCAGTCCTTGCAAGGGCAGCGCCCGCGGTCCAGTCTCTCTTCCGAAAAGACAGACATTTCGAAGACACAATTGGGACTGCTCGTCACATTCCGTCACAACTATTTTGATAGCTTCGAGCGTTGCGAGAAATGCCGACGATACCATCAAGTCTTAGCGTGGAATTCAAACTCGACAACTCACGGGATACGCCAATCGGTGAGGACCATGATAATGATACTTTCGCTGCTATCCATGAGCCCCTCGACTCAGGCGATTTCGATGAGCAGGACGCGAATGATGAAGCTATCTGTAAACTTGATCTTACACACAAGCTCACAGTGAAGAGGAGCCTGACCTGCCTCCTTTTCCTCCTGCGTCACCGCCTCTGGGCCGTAAAGAATACCCCTCCACGTGTCATAGACTCATGGATATGATGCATGATCATAGGCAGAAGCGACGGCGCACTACTAGTTGATTATAATGTCACGTTCGTGCCATCAGAACGACCGAAATATCACACCCTTTGTGTCTGAAAGAAGATAATTACGCATAGGCGACGAGGTCTTGATCGATTAGAATATGCTAGAAAGCGTTGCTCGATGGCGCGAACATGACATTATTATCAACTACGTAGTGTGCCGTCTCTTCTGCCTATGACCAAAATGCGAGGGGAAACGCGCCGGAGTTAGGTGTCCTTTTTAGGTTACACCCATGCGTTTGGTATTTTAGGTATGTAGAATGCAATCATCCTTGTGCCGGATTATTAGTCGAAGGTGCGTCGTCGCGTCGTCGCGTCCTACATAGCACGGAAGAACGGTATCGTTACAGGAGATTTGATCGTCTACTCTGTATATTCCCGAACTTAGAAGTCCCAAGATCTACTTTCGAGGGTACCGCATTATCTCAGTAAATCGGCCATGGTGGATATTTCCTTTCTCGACGAACCAAGGTGCGATTCACGGCCACGCTAAAGTCGAATATACCCATTTTTACACGAACTAGCCCCCAATATGGAAAGGCGGCATGCAGTGTACCTTGAAGCTTCTCATACCTAACAAATCACAAGCAAGAATTTCTATCCACCATGGCCGATTTACTGAGATAATACGGTACTACTGTTGTTTGCACCTCGAGCCTTCACATCCCATGAGTCTTCGTCCTTTTTCTTCCGCGGTACAGACCCCGACGGTCCGGGTTGGTTCGTTTCTCTTTGCCGAAAGTGTGGCGTGAGCTTGAACTTGTGGGGGTTACAGCGAGTTGCCTGTTACAGTACCTACCTGGTAACTGGCAAGACCGAGGGCATACGGAGTATGTAAAGTCACCTGCCGGGGTACTCTACCAGTAACCACCCTGCCTAAGTGGGTCTCGACTGCTAAATATTGGTCAGTTTGGAGTCAGGTGACCTTCCTCCGGGTGCAGTTTGTCATCACGCAGTTCAAGACGGGTCTTTCAATTAGAAATTTTACACTCATCACAGGACGCTGACTGCGTCGCGCTTTGTCGCGCTGTGTCGCAGACTCGCAAAACAATTCGTCTATAGGTACTCCATACCTTTCCACTTTCCCACCTCCTAGTTCCTCAATCGTCTTCTTCTTCCTCTGTCCACAAAATCTGTCCTCTCCGCAACTGACCCATGAATAGTATCCTCGCCGTCACAACCCCTATACAGATACTATCAACGAATAACTTATCACCCTTACGATGTCAGTCATGGATGACATGCAGTCGAACCCGGGTGCAGAATTTGTGGACGGTACCGAGCCTATCGAGGAGCGTGATGCCGTAGCGGTAAGAGAAGTGAAGGTGTGGATTGAACTGTTTAATAACTAACAAAATATAGGAAGATGAGTTGCTCCATGAAGATTTAGGTCTTCACTTGTTTTCTGCAAGGTCCGACCACTACAAGTCCGGCATGCATCCAAAGACTGTGTGTGCGGAACGGTTCATCCAGACTATCCGATCAGCTCGGACAATGGGTTTGCGTATGTTATCCGTACGGATGAATTGTCGTCGGAGGATGTTGAAAAGCCCTGGACAGCCGTACGTAAAACTTCCATGTCGCTGACTCACGAGTCACTGCTTCATCACACTAACCTACATAGATGCAATACCGTGTCGAGGCGAAAGGAGGCCAAAAATCCGTAAACTCAGCATTTTTGTCGGGTATCCCTTGCTTCAGCCACAAGTTTGATTGCTTAGGAATCAAACATTGCCAGCATATTGATCCATCATTAATGACTCACCATTATGATGCGGGAACCCTCTCTTATTGGGAAGACCGCCGAGCCATTCATCTCCTCGTCTATCCAGGCGTTCATTTCCTCTTTGATCCAGGCTCCTCGGCGACACGCTGGTACAGTATTGCTTCATCTGCTTCCAATTCACAGCCCACTTGTACTTGCTCTTTCTGTACGTGAGCGGAAGGTTGTGTTTCTTGCGGTAGGTACGGTCGTTTCTGGAACGTGGCGGCTGTGTTAAGTACCATTTACTGCGCGCCTTCTCGTATGCCAAGAACACCTGTTCGGGCGTACCGAGAGTGGGGGTGTCTTGGGTAGGATTGACGGCAAGCGACGAGAAGGCGCGCTTTCGGTACGCCCGAACAGGTGTTCTTGGTATACGAGAAGGCGCGCAGTAAATGGTTCTTAACACAGCCGCCACGTTCCAGAAACGACCGTACCTACCGCAAGAAACACAGTCTTCCACTCACGTACAGAAACAGAAAGTGTAAGTACAAGTGGGCTGTAGATTGGAACCAAATGAAGCAAGACTGTACCAGCGTGTCGCCGAGGAGGCCCTGGACGAAAGAGGAAATGAACGCCTGGATAGACGAGGAGAACAGGGAACAACGAAAGGAAGAAATTTCTGCATGTCAGCAACAGAGGCTTGAGAATATTGAGCTTCATTTATCATTCAGTTGTGATTGGACTGGCGACTCGCCAGAGAAAATCGACTGAAGTATCGCTGGTGAGGTGGATCATTCACGAGCTGCGACTACACCCATCTTCAAATCACCGTACCTCTACCAATTCCGCGAACTATCGTTCAGAATTGGACGACACGATAGTAGCAGCCTACACGCTATTTATTTTGATGATAGAGTGCTGCATTACTACAAATCGCGACCTTAGCGGGCGCGGATGACCCGGTGCAGTGTTCTTGGGGAGATCTTCCCACATACATACGTAGACAATTGACAAGCAATTCATGCGTAAAATACCTGTGGAGTCCCCTGAGTCACGCAATTCTTTAGAGGTCAGAATTCTGGATTTGTAGACGTTGTAGAGCTATCCAGCGTTGAAATATCTTCATAATAGATAGAGGTTTTGGTGATAAGCATCTTGCATCGGCGACGACAATTCTGGCGTGGGAAACCGTAGCGCGAGCAAAACGGAGCGTATTCTCACCGTCAGCGAGGAAATAGCAATTTGGTCGTGGTCGATTCACCGATACCCTCGGGTGGTATATGGGTACCCCGGCAGGGGGACTTTATCTGTTTCCTCGGCAAGACCATAACTCTACTCAATGATGTGGGTGACACTTCATAGCCATTTGATTCGCCCCTACTCAATACACTATGCCTGTATTTCTCAGGTAGGTTGCATCCAGAAACGCTGACTATCTTGTCATTGAGGTTGCCGTCACCCAGCGTACCTATGACACGCCGTAACGACGACATTTGCAGGCTCGATGCTACGCTGGTTCTCGGTGGTGTGGCTCAAAGAGTAATCGTACAGCTCGGCAGACCATTCGACAAAGACTCGATGAAGTACTTCCGGGGTGGTGAATAAGACCAGTCAAGGCTGCGGTAGACAGGAAGTGCAAATGCGACCGTTCCCTGTGATGCCTTGGACCCGACGCCGTGCAATTGGGTAGATGAATCTCTGAGCTCGATGGCAATGTGCCTCGTTTCTCGGACTGCGCGAGACACGCACATCATAACCCCTCCTTCGGGACGTTCCGGGACTATTCCATTGTGCACACTATGGATTGTCATTGTCACTTTAGCCACTTGTAAGTTGTTGGCGAGTTACATTCGGCACGAGACCAACAAATCATTTGAGTCACAGCGGCAGGAAATGGAAAACTTGATGGAGTGTTTCAGGCCTGTTGTAACTTGTCCTATGTATGTAGGTATGTACATATGTACTTAGAGCTTATTCATAGGGAAATTCAATTTCGAGACGCGACTCGCGCAACTCACTAGCGCCGGCATTTCCACCCCCAAGAATACCTACAAGGCAACCATAGAGGGGCGTGTTAGGATGGGGAAAATAAAGCATCTGGTGTGAATGCAACTCCAATACGTGGCCAACCTTGCGCGATAGGATCAGACGGAGAGAAAGGAGATATTTTTTTGATGGAAATTTTGGTCAAAGGAAAAAAGTTGAAAAAAAGAGTACGCCTGCCTTATCATGTACAATCATTGCCTTTCTTGCTGCTGAAATCCACATGCAGAATTCCGAAGTAGCCATTCGGAGTTGACTTCCGCATATTCTTTCCTCCTTTGATATGTTTGCAAAAAGAAACAAGACGAATGGCTTCCTAGTATCGAATGCACTCGTCACAGTATATCATACAACTTTGGCACACTTGTTGTGGTCCGGGGAAGAGTGTTTCCGTGGGTGTGGCGGGGTATCATGATCGGACGGATGCTGTGGAATCTTGCACCTGCTCAGGAAAGACCTCAATTCTCAGTAGTGAGAGAACATCAGGGGAATGCACTGGCTCGTGTTCCCGTCGAGGCTTGTGGCTTCGGCTTCTTGCCCGTTGACGACGTCGAACAGCTCGACCGGTAGGCGAGGCAGTGCGAGACGGGCAGTGCTCCCGACGAGCCCGACGTAGTTGGCAGTACAGTACTAGCTGGCTGGTGGATGGCCTCAGAGATGTAGGAGAGGCATTGCGAGAATGCAGCTGGATGGGCGACGTAGCCCGTCGCGGCGATCTTCCCCGAAATGTGCTCGACTCGTCAGGTCGAAGAGACTTTGGCCTTGTGGTTCTGGAGAGGCTCCGAGATCTCTTGCGCCCCCTAGAAACGTCGTCCATGATGACAGAGACTGTGATGTCTCGAAGAGTGTCGGCAATCTCAGTAGAAGGCGCCATTTTATGCGTCGACGAGAGAAGACTGGGTGCTAGGTGGTTGCAGAAGAAGGGGAACTTGCCCTGCCTGTCTGGGGTGTCCAAGTACAGCAGATATATGTATGTATGTATGTACAAATACGGAGAGGAGGTACCTATAATGGCTGCTAAGGTGGTGGGTGCTAGGTGGACGCTAAGGTGATCGTGTGATCTGGTGCCGGGGCCTAGTTAGCCATAGGCACAGAGTATTGATGTTAAATGGTCAAGAAGAATGGTGAGGCTTGAAGAGCGGATCAGTGAGTAGAAGGGAATGAGATGATGGACGAGGCGATGGAATTATACGGAGTATGTATGTACATAAGTAGGTATGTACTGTACCAAGAAGCGAAACACGGGTGAACGCAGGGAGAAGCCGAGAGGAGCGGGCATTGATGGCATTGATAGGCAGTCGGTAACTCCCAGAGTCCCAGCTCAGAGCTGTCGCAGTGGGCCTCGAGCGCCCCGTGCATCGACTTCTCGCGTGCGCAAAACTCCAAATTTGTCCAAAGCAACACGCACCGTCGTTCCGTGGCTGCAACTTGCAAGCCACTGCATTGCATCAGCCCACTTCGGCTTGCCGCCTCTGGAATTCACCTAACGTCATGAGATGAATTTATGCTGAGATTCTAGATTGGTCCGTATTCCGTAGTGTCACATGCCGCTGGAAACAACGTGTAAGACTGGATGCGATGATACGGGTTGTACATGTTACATGTACATACATATGTAGGCTTAGCCGTTGCGTTACGACGCGACATTGTTGCCCGTGCCACATTCCTCACCAACGATGATTATGCCCCCCTCCCACACTCACGCCATGGTACATGGGCCGAGCCGTAGGCAATTGGGAGAAGGAACATAACAGTAAAGAAATTCAACTTCCAACTCCATCAATTATAAATTACTACGACACGTCACACAGGCTTGGACGACGCAAGGCCCCTCAATTCTTCCCATTCCCACTCCGTCATGCCGAAATCCAGCTCATCGTACCAAGCCCTGTCTAAGTAAATAGTTTCTTTCTTCCTGCCTTGAAGCCTGAAGCCGATACTCTGATATAGATGAACGCCCCTTGCATTGTAGCTCGCGGCGGCCAAGGACACCGTATGAAGGCCAGCGTGCCTGAACGCCCAGTCGACCATCCAGTTGATGGCCTCCCGGCCGTAGCCTTTGCCCTGATACTGCTTACCAAACGTGATGCCCATCTGCGCCGTGCGATGTTGTGCTGTCTGGGCATTTGTACTACCACCCCTCAGACACATGGTCCCCACGATGGTCTTCTTCTGGATGGCTCGCTTGGTCTTGCCGTCGCCGTTCTGATTCGTCGTCATCCCGTCAACTCCGACTGGCGCATTTTCTCCATCAACGCCCTCTCGCAGACAGACGGCTACTGCTAGGAGAGCATTGCTCCACGCCTTCAGGTGCGCTTTGATATCCTCCTCTCCTCGCGGTCCTAGAACTTGACTGGAAGCCAGGGCCAACACAACGGGGTCCTGCTCAACCTGTGGGAGGAACGCCTTGATAGCCTCGTTGTTTTCATCCATCTTGATGAATTCCAGACGCTCGGTGCGCCAGGCATTAACGACGTGGACGGTGGAGTAGTTCACCTCGCACGGTGTTGTTGAATCAATTAGCACGGACATGATGCACTCGCGGTACGGCCTTGGAAGAATGCTAGCCAGCGACGTAATCTTGGGCATCTGGTCAGCCACTCTTGCCCAATCAGAAATAATGGAGGTGTGGGAAGGACGCACAGCAGTAGAGAGTCAAGACCAGGAAAGAATATCTGTAAAGCAGACGACAAGAACAACAGTCTACACAGGATCAGAGGACCAAGTTGTCAACCCCCGAAGAAAAGACACGATCCGGACTGAGTTATATACCTATTATGCTGAAGCGAAGAAAAAGAAAAGAGGTAACTATGTAAAGTTTGGTTCGATACCACAGAAGGAAAAAGCAGCGAATAGCAAGTGACGTTGCCTCGTGTAAGCTGCAGGCGCGCCGCGCCACTACGGGTCAGAAGAAGGAAGAGGACCAAGAGTAATGGTATCTAGAGATGCGAATACCTTCTTCCTACTCTTCTGCATTATAATGCCAGAACGCCATATTCGGTCAACATCGGATCCGGCAGTAAACAGATAAAACATGCTATGTATAAACAATTCATGAGGGATTGAGTCACCCGGTTAGTCTGGGATCGGCACCGCATGGCGCCGCCGACTCGCCGGTTGACTCATCCCGAGCGACGGCAAGTCTCTACGGAGTAATCGAGACGGACCTGAAGAAAGCCCTCGATAGAAACAGGCCAGTCTGCTTGCAGTTATCAGTTATGTAATTGGATGCTTGATTCCGACGCCTGGTCTGATCGCGGTTCCAATCGCTCATGCAATGCGTGCGAAGTTGAAACAACTTGAAGTTGTTGCGTAAATTAGTCCCGCACGTCGGAGAGTGCCGATTTGGCCCACTAATCAGGCGGATACATGTCTGTATGTATGTATGTACCTATGTAACCCTGGTCCAGGCCACAGGTCATCAAACGTCACAAGCTTGCCGCGACGCATCACGACTAGCCTCTATTCCCTCATCTCCTCGCCAATCCTCCGCGGCTCTCTCTGGTGCTTGTGCTATCCACGCCCTCCGATCAACTCAACGCCGTTGCCGCTAATGAACTTATCTACTGTCAAAGCGTCCTATCAGTAATTCCCGAAAGTCGACGTGTCCTTTCCATCCCGTCGCGGCTGCGATGGCCCAGAACCTAAAATCCTAAACATCACCACCTCCTATCACGAATCATGCCTCGCGACCGCCCCCCTACCACTGGCTACGAACGCCTGACCCAAGCCGACCTCAGCGACTCCGACGATGATCTTACCCAAAACTCAGCTCCGTTACAGTCCACCTCTGCGGCCCGCTTCGCACCCATTACCCAACAGCCAAAACAATGCTCAGGTCTCGTCAGTCCCAAGGCCCACGGGCAGCGGCCCAGGCTTCACAAACGTAGAGGCAGCTCCGGAGGTGTCGATATCAAAGCCATAAACGCTCGACTAGAACGATGGGCCGACGAAATAACCTCCAAGTTCAAACGCACGAGGGGGAAAAATATATTGGGTGAAGAGGAACGTCTCGAGATTCATCACTCAGTCTTCCAGCCTCCCGAGGGCGTGAGACCTGTCACGGCCGAGCTTCTGGCTGAAGACCAGCCGGGCTCCATGACACGTGCTCAGTTCGAAACCATTGTCGACAGCGTTAGACTAGCGATTCGACAGGAAGTCCATCCGAGCATGATTTCACAGGGTAGCTCGGGGAGCTATTTTGCAAGAGATCCCGACGGCAAGATTGTTGGTGTCTTCAAACCGAAAGATGAGGAGCCCTATGCGGCGGGTAATCCCAAGTGGAACAAATGGATACACAGGAATCTCTTTCCTTGCTGTTTTGGCCGAGCATGGTAAGTTCTCGACTGCCCTCTTCCATGAGCTACGTCGTGATGAAATATCAAACAAAACTTGATTCGGTGCTTATTCTCTTGTTCCTCTTCTTTTTTAGTCTTATTCCGAATTTGTCTTACGTCAGTGAAGCTGCGGCCTACGTACTTGACCATCAGCTTCGCACCAACTTGGTTCCTTATACAGATGTCGTTTGGTTATCATCAAAGTCATTTCATTACCCTTTCTGGGACCGACGAAGTTTCTATAGAAAGAAGAAACAACTACCCGCCAAGCCTGGTAGTTTCCAAGTCTTTTTGAAAGGCTTTAAAGATGCAAATGTCTTTTTGCGCGAACATCCGTGGCCGGATCAGTATTGGGCCGGCTTTCGAACCAAGGAGACGACGCATCGAAACCGCAAAAGGCGTTGGAATGAAAGCTGTCGTCCTAGCACTTCAGGATCTCCAGAAGACGGCGATTCAAGCGGCGACGAAGCGGCGGATGCTACGCAAGATGCTGGGGGGCCGCCACAATTTGTGTGGACCGAGTCAATCAAGCAGTCTTTTAGGGAAGAGCTCGAAAAGCTAGTCATTCTAGATTACATCATGAGGAATACCGATCGCGGTCTGGACAATTGGATGATCAAGGTCGATTGGGAAGCGGGAAAAGTTTCTGTGGTTTCTGATGCGGTCCATCTGGACATGAGGACATCCGACCACAATGACGATGACGAAAGCAGCCGGCCGAGACCAGTGCAACAAGAGCAAATGCCTCGGTCAAAAACGAGTGCGTCATACCCTTACAGGAGTCAACGGCCCATGAAGGCATCCTCCGGCAAGAAGATTCCAGCGCAAGAACCCGCCATCTCGATTGGAGCTATAGATAATTCATTATCGTGGCCATGGAAGCATCCCGATGCTTGGCGAAGGTATGTCGTCGATCATACGCCTCCATACCCCTACATGCCCAACGATTCACTATGAATTACAACGCTAACAGGAACTGTTTCTGACAGCTTTCCCTTTGGTTGGCTGTTCCTCCCAGTCGATCTAATTGGCCGACCGTTCTCCCAGAAGACGAGAGACCACTTTCTACCTCTGCTGACATCCACCGCCTGGTGGGCGCAAACACAGATGGCGCTGAAGAGGGTCTTCCAAGTCGACGAAGATTTCCAAGAGCGCATGTTCGCCAAGCAAATCGCCGTCATGAAGGGCCAAGCCTGGAACGTGGTCGAGGCATTAAAATCACCAGACCACGGGCCCCTTGAACTCACAAGAAGAGCCAAAGTCTGTGTCTGGGACGATCTGGTCGACGTGCCTGTTGCGGTACCCATGCGCGCGACATCCTCAGAGATGCGTCGAAATTCGATTCTCGGAGATACCATGGATGAAGCAGATATTGCCGGTTCTGCCACGGCCACCCAGGACACTACTACCAGCACCAGCACCAACACCGCCACTACCGCCACCATCTCCACGGACCTTCTCGGCCTTCAGACTGCGCCCCCCGTGGAAATGCCCCGATCATCGCGCTTTGACGAAGTCTCCAGCTCTAGTCTTGACGAAGATGTCACGACGCGCTCCCGTTCTTCCCAGGAGCGAGGACAGTTAAAAAATGGCGGCACAGATCGCAACGGCTCCGGCGGTAACGGTGTCGCGCCGTCACGCACACAACTTAATGTGTATGAGCCCCCTCGCCATGGAACGCGCCACCAGCGGCGATACTCGGTCCCTTCTCCTACAGGAGCAGCGCGGCAGAATAACGGCGGTATTGCGCAGCAGTTGTATGGTGACTCGCAGGATGTATACGATGGAGATGATCTCGAGGGGGATTTGGGCTATGCAGCAGCGGAGGGCCAGATGGGGAATCGACGGAAAGTTATTGTCGAGCGGCTAGAGGCGGTTAAGAGCAGGAACCCTGTGTTTACTTGGTGTTAGGTGGGAATTGCGTCGGTTGTCTTTCGCGAGGTTTGTAGGCAGAGCAGAGCAGGGCAGGGCAGGGCAGGGCAGGATGGGGGGTTACTGGCCAGTGGCCGTTGGGTGATGTAACAAATTGATAGTCAAGGGGGTTCAGTTCATTGGTGATTCGTGGCTCACTGCTACTTGCAGTGTAGAATGAGCCGATCCTCTTGACCTGGACTGGCTCTGTTCCTGTCCCTGTTCCTGTTTCGGAGTTTCGCCTTACTTTTTTAGGATATATTCACGTTCCTTTCAAGTTTCACGTAGCACATCCCGTCGGTGGGCGTACTGTTCATCCAGAGTCCAGAAACCCTACATAACGTGTCTCCCTCCCCACTCTGCAGCGTACCTTTTCCGCGACTATTTATTGCCTTCAATCTTCGACACAGCGCCTTTTCCTTGGAACATGATGCAGCACCTCTCAAAGAGCGTTCGTTGGTAGGATTAGTGATGGATGCGCTTCGATCCCACCCGCTACTCAATGGTATCATTGTTGATATCTGTCGCGCCACGATTATCCAACGACGAATACATAGCGGAAAGCCTGCGTGCGAAAGTGGTTGGAAAGACTAACGGCATGTCGGCTTTGACGCTAGAGAAATAGGATATGTATTCAATCTGAAATTTGGAGGATCTTGGGATCATGCCTGCACAGTTCTGAGGCGTAAATTCGGAAGGGTGAAAAAACCTCTGCTATAGGTGCATGTATACCAGCTCATGAGCAGACCACTCGAGAGAGGTAGATAAGCGTGTGGCTAGGGCCCCAGCCAAGACCTCTCTCTAACTTAATATCAGTGAACATGGTGTGAGAATTGGAGACAGCGCAGAAGATAGCCACTTGTAATTCCGTCAATTCGTTTCAGTTCATGAGCAGAGGTATGATGCAAGATTAATTATAAAAGACACTGCCATGATGTAATTGAGTATGTAGAGCCAATAAGTTTAGGTGTCACTAGGGACAAATAAGTTTATTAACTACCTACGAGCTATCTGGTAGTTACTTACACGTAGGAGCCCAGAGTAAGAAAGGTAAAAAGTTACAGGCCACGAAATCCATCGACCATCTCTCCAACCAAAAGCCCGCCCGCCCAATGTTGAACTTGCAGTGTTGACCGCCCGATGATATGCCCTGATCTATCATCTCATTGTACAAGTGCCAACCCCCCAAGATGTTCCATGAAATTCCACCACGAAGAATCCTCCAGATAACAGATAAAGGCTCCTACAGAAGTACATGACTAGGCTCATAATCCCGTTGCACACTATTTTTTGTGGCATCCTCCCGTTTCTTGGCTTGCTTGCTGATCCCCCCCCAGATCGACTCATCTTGTTTGTTCCTTTTTTGTCTTTATTTGTTTTGCATTTTATGCATTTTTTCTGTGAGGTTTTGTTTTTGAGTTCCTTTCTCGTATTCTCTTTTTTTCTTTTTTTTTTTTTTTTTTTTT